>JASSUY010054913.1:0-107664 GCA_032466535.1 Forpus xanthops
ACTCCTGCAACCGTTTAGCAATGTAGATAAATATCCCTTTATTCCTCAGGGTGCCGTGGAGTTGCTTTCTGATGTTTTTTTCTGACCAGACGCTTAACAAGGCTTTAACCTCCTCCTCAGTCCAATGCTTCCCTGCTCCACTCTCCATGTTGAAAGTGACCTGGAAATGATTCACTATTTCTAGCCAAGATTTTGTTTCCTAGGAAACCAGGCGGCTGGTTGTCAGTAAGCTCCGCCGAGATGAAAGGATCTAGTTCTACTGGCTCAAGCTGCCTGAGGGGAGTAACTTGAGAAACTGCCAAATAAGCAGGCTAGGCGATGGATCCCATGAAAACCCGCTGGGGCGGTGTGGTGGTGTTAACCCTTCTGCCGGCACTGTCCTCTATATTCCCAGGACACGGGGAATACAGAGGGTCACGCTATCTTGAGCCTTAAAATAAACCCCCACACACATGAAAAGAGCCCCGTAAAACCCATTCGTGCCTGCCCTTGTTGGGGTGGGTGCAGTGGGAGATCCCGCCTCCCGCAGGATAACAGCTGGGAACCATGGGGCACAGCTGCCATACAAGCTGCAATGGTTGATACCACGCTGATGTGGATGGAGTCATCCTGCTTTGTGTTTATTCTCAGCTGGTTTTGAATTGGTGGCCATATGTGCACATTTTAAACTAATATTCACTGGTTATTACTGATACTTAATAAAAAGCTTGCATACTTCAAAATCTGGCTGAGTTGATAAAATTGTGTGAACTTTGCGGTGAAGATACTGAGCTCTCTTCTGTTTCGTCAGTACTATATGAAGGGCATAACCCAATGATTTGACAAGGGCCTTTGACTTGCTTGGGCCTTTGCTGTGATGTTTGTTTCCTCCTTATTGCTACTAATTTTGTTGATGTTTAAAGGGGCAGTGCTTAAAATGGAAATTGCTATAATATTAACATCGGAACTAAAAGTTTCTGAATGCTGAGTGTCAGCCTTTAAAGTTTACTACCCATCTTTGCATTTATAGACAGGACATCTTCCTGAGTTAAAATAAATGGTTTAAGAATGTCCTCCATCTCTGATTTTCTCTTAAAGGTCTGTGTCAATAACAGGGTAAATTCATTCCGTTTGTTTTGTTTTGCTTTCTGTAGGCAAATGTTCTTTAAGATTTTGCTTCATGTACAACTGGGGCTAATGAATTTTAGGTCCATCAGTGACCAGTTTTAGGCTCTGGAGAAGTTTCATAGTGAGCATGGTCATTCTGTAGAGTTTTTTTGTGCCCAGTTTTATTGTTGCTTATACTAAATAATTCCAGTGACTTTGGTTGAGTTAAACTGGGCTAATGCACAAGCAGCATCTTCATCTAATAATATCCCATTTCCTTTTTTAAGAAAAACATCTTTGGTTTTTAGTCATTATTACATATGGAGGTGGATGGGAGCTTACCAGTCCCCCAAAGTCCTTAGGAGAGTTACAGGCACAATGGGCACATGGCAGCAATTTTGTCAGAGGTAACTAACACTGCCTTTCTGCAGGAAGCCTTTTAACAGGAGATGGAGTGCTCTGCACTGTTGCCCATAAACAATCCAGTCTGCAAAGCATGCCTTCCCAATGGGTAGGGACTGAAATACAAGCCTTGGGCAGCCATGCAGTACTCTGTCTGACTCTGGCAGCACAGCCTCGGGGAGCCCAGACAGGCCCAGGGAGGGCTGGGAGCAAGCTGGAAAAAACACTCTCATTCCAGCTGATACAGCTTTTGTGAGCAGCAAAGCACAGCTGCCAGCCTGAGGGTGATCTGTAAGAGAAGTATTTCCATTTGCAGTGACATTGCACGCCAGATCTGTTTTCAGAAGCTGCGATGCCCGATGCTAGGTTTATGTGCTCAAGTGCTTTTATCAGAGCGTACATATAGCTTTTAGAGTTGGAAATGCTAGCTTGTCTTCTTAAGGCAAGAATGCAAAAGCTTCCGCAAAGGTGATCAGTGAAAACAAAATGCACTCCCTAGGCAAAGCCATCAGTGTCTTAATACCTCCCCCACCACCACCCAAAGCAGAAATAGAGTAGCACTATTGAGCCTGCTACTACAGCCTAGACTACTATCACTACAAAGTGGCTTTTCAGATTAAGCATCTGCTGTTATTTTATGCCCACACTGAAACAGGACTGCAGTGTAAGAGCCTGAGCCAGTGCTTATGAGTGGAAAGAGTCCTGCTGAATTCAGTGGGCTTAGGCACAAACCTTATGTGACTGTTTTGAAATGAAGCATAACATGGGCAAGAAACCAGTTGTAATTACAAGCCTGTAAAATCAAGCAACAAACAGGCCTACATTCAAATTTCATGTTGTAAAGAATAGAGAAAACACCAATCCACTGTATGTTAAAGCATTTCATTCTCAGCCTTTCAGTGCTTTATGTTAATTCTATTTTGTCCATAGGGGCCAGGAGAGTGCTGGAATTGTGACAAGTGATGGAGAGTCATCCCAGCCATTCAAAGTGCACAAGGTAAAATGTAAATTAATGTTTGCCAAACCAAGATGCATGGAGGTTTGTTTCAGCTAGGAAACAGAATAATTAGGAAGTAACGTGTTATGATGGGCTAGTTTGTTTTGTCAGTAATAGTATTGTTATTTGTGCAATTTCTGTCATAAATGATGTTTGTTTAGTGATACAATATTTAGAGCAAATATGCCAACATTATCCTGTATCTCCATTACGTTCATGTCACAAAAACTACTTACCAAAGTCACCCTGCACCTAAGGTGTTAACTCTGGAGATCTAGAATAGCAGCAATGCAACTTGAGATGAAGAGGAAAGAAATGCAACAGGCTATGCGCAGACAAATGGAGAATTAGTTCTTTAGTGAGACTCAAGGAAGTGGCAGCTTTACCCATTGGTAAAAATAAACAGGATAAAAGATAGCCTCCGTTCATTCTTGAGCTGAGAGAATCCCAGAGAATGTTAAAAGACATAAAATGGCCACAGCCAAAAAAGTATTATGCATGCTCTGGGGATATTTCTGCTTATTCCGTATTGAATAATGATCAGGAAGAAAATCATAAACAGCCTATTCCATCCTAGAAGAGGAGAAGTTTGGAAATAAAGCTACATCACAGAATAACCATGGAGCAATTTTTGTGTGTCCTCTAACCACAATCAAAAAGCAGTTCATCCTCACGACCTGAGGTCTCTGGGGAAGATAAGATTCAAATCAGCCCAAGACTAAGAACTGCTTTGTTGTATGAGCATGTGTATCTATGAATGTCTGCTCAATGCCTCATGTAAAATCTTGTCTCTTCAGGCAACGTGTTTCTCACCTCTTTGGGCATTTCCCCCCTGCTACTTGTTACTTACAGCCTGAGTCACACACACACACACACACTTTTGAATGCAGCTTTTCTCAACCAGCACCATGTTGTCTGTTCTTCATTCCTGCTCCTGCTTGGGTTTCAGCTTTCCATAAGGTTTCCAGGAATTTCAGCTTCCTTTAAAGTGGGCTGCTTTATAAATCCTGTAGTAGAAAGTATTTCTTAGAATGAACTTCTGGCAGTGTTTCCATGTTACTGAGCTGCAGTGCTTAGCTGTCATGCTAAGAATTTAATTGACTATATCATCATATTAGCTTTGATATTTTAAGATTTGCAGAGCATGTGATGGTTTCTTTTATCCTTGCAATATGCTCGTCAGCTGCAGCTCTGTTAAAAACTGTAATAACCACAGTGTAACAAAGAGCTTGTGGAATACAATTTGCATGACTTGTTTAATCCTGGAATTAGTGCTAATGTAACAAACATTTGGGTCTGTTACACTGGTGAAAGTATATTTAGGACTCTGGCTTGTAAAGTAGTCCATAAAAATGTCAGCAGTTAAGATGCTGCTGTACCTGTTTGTCTTCAAACCCTATTGACTCTTCTTCATAGCAGAGACAACGGAATGGAAAAGGTGTCTGCTTCTCACTGCATCAGTTTACTCACTTTTGTTGAAAGCTTGAGGGAGTACATATATCAGAGTATGAACTGGAATGCCCAAGGCATGGGTATGTGTTCCCTTCTGATTGTTGTCAGCCCTTGACCACAGATTGATAGCCCTTGACAAAGGACATTAATCTGTTGTTTTAAAATCTCCCAAAAGGACTCATGCAAATTTGTTTGTCAGAGACTTTCAGCTAGATTTGTGTAACAGAACATTATTGTCATACTGTATTAACTAGGTCAGGATGTGGAAAAATGTACATCTCGTGTATAGACACAGTGATGTGAGAAGGAGAAAGACTGTTTCACACTCGGATATGCAGAATAATAAAGCAGCTTAGTATAATATAGACATAAAATTGTCTTCACTGGGAGTTTTTTATACTGGTGTAATTCACATTCATCATCCCACACCTGCATAGTCTAAATCTGATGAATATTTCAAATGGCAATTAAAAGATTATGTACTTGTGTAACCAAATCTGGTTTAAAACAACATTGCTTGTTTAAGCTATTGCAGTGCTTAATTTGGCTACATCCATTAAGACCGGACCTGTCAGATCTCCTGTCAGGATGAAGTTGACCTGAATAAAATAAGAGTGCATGATTGCATTTCTGTACATATATGAGAACAAAACAAAGACTTTATACCACCCTTTATTTCATCTCTGAGACAAAAGATGATAATTTATTTGCCATGAAGTTTGTTGAATCATTAAAGCAAACTTACACCAGCTCAACTATTGAGGCAGTAATATTTTAATGCAATAGCAAATATCCTGAAACCACAAGTGTAACCACAGCTTCTCAGTATTCCAGCTCTATAGCAATCACAGCAGAAAATACCCTAAAGATGAGTTTTCTTTAAGCTTTTTTGGTTGAGCTCTGAAAACAGTTCAATCAACTTCTTTCCTTCCTGTCCCATCGCACTCTCTTGTTGTTGTACCTGCAACACAGGTTATGAACCATTCACAGCTTTGGACCTTTTCTATGTATCTTTGAAGGTCCTAGAGGAGTGTTATGTGTACTACTGTGAATATATCACAATTACCACACACAACAGGGAAACCAAGCACTAGAAGAATGTAAGTATTTCCCATAGGCAGTGGTAGAAGCAGGAGTTTGCAGGAGGGCCTGGAATCCAGTCTTTAATTTCTACTCTCTGTGTAGCGTTTTTCAGACTATTCTTGCTACTGAATTACCTCCACATACTGCTTGTTGCCAAAAGATGCTCCTGAATGTTTTGATGCATTTTTGCTTCACATAGAAGGCAACCTGGCTATATGAAAAATCTGTTTTAAGTAAACAATGACATCTCTTGGGAAAGCTTTACTTCTGATGATGGCAAGAATGACAGTGGGATCTAACAAACGTTATCATGGACACAGTATTAAAGTAAATCCAGTACACTGCAATGTTGTAAAATGTATTCTCTACATAGAATTTCCTTCTGGCAGTCTTTTTGTCTGATGTTTTTAAACAACATATTTGTTTTGGTAGTGTTTTTCAGAAGATGTATTTTTAGCAAGAGAATAGACCTATCCATGAAAATCCACAGCACAAAGATGTATATTGCTTCATTTAAAAACAGAGTAATGGCATCTGGTATATCACTTGGACAGCTACTCAGCTTCTTTCTTTCCTGTGTCTTCCTGGTTATTTGCCTTTTCACTTAAATTTGCTTGCTTTAAAAACAAACATGAGGAGAAATTAGAAAGTTGCCAGGAAAACAAAACCAACCAGGACTTTCATTTTTCTCCTGAAGGGAATGGGTCTTATAAATCACGTCTTCAATGCAGACAGCCTGAAGAAGCTGTACGTCTCCAACCTCGGTATTGGGCACACAAGGTACTCCACCTCAGGAATATCTGAGCTACAGAACTGCCAGCCTTTTGTTGTAGAGACTCTTCATGGGAAGATCGCTGTGGCGCACAATGGGGAGCTAACAAACGCTATACAACTCAGGAGGAAGGTTGGTATCCCCAATAAACTTGCTATGACTTTTCCTTAATGTCAAACTGCTTGGGGTAGTGAGACAGCGCCATAATCAAAATAGATCATTTAGGGGGAAAAAGTCCTGGGGAGGCATTTGTAACCGTCTTAGGGGATAATTCACCAGTCCTCTAGACTGATGGTCACACTCCTATTGATCGAGTGTTGATAGTGTGTTTGGCTAGAATGGTATGTGCTAAAAAGGCAAATAAAATTTAGCAGATGTTTCATTATGAAATAACACCTGTGATATATTCCATCCGAAAGAGTTCATATTCGTGTACTGAGGCAAATGTATGGAATGCCCAAAGGAACCTAGCCCATCACTAATCAGAACCTCAGGGGTATAAATGGATGGGAGAGAACAACAGTGATGAGGAAAGGTAGACAATGGTGGATCTTTTCCATGATTGTAAATGATTTCTTAAGATAAAAGTTATAAATTGTAATACATACAGCATTAAATGGGTTGTAATAATTAGCCAGATACACTGAAGATTCTATTCTCTCTTAGAAGTATAAATACAGTAAGAACAATTAGACTGACTGGGTTCAGCAAACTTTTAAGTTGTGGGATTTTCATTTTTAATCCCACTCTGTTTCCATTCAGGCCTCTTTTTGTTGCTGCTCTGTTCCTAAACTACCATTCTGCCTTGTTATCTCTTTTTGTGTCTGCTGTAGGTAATTACATACTTTTCCTTGTATATTTTTACCTCTCTTCCCAGAGCAAGCAGAAGCACAAAGCTAAGTAAACAACCAAAACATGAATTTGTGCCCTGAATATCGGTGGTATTAATTTTGGTTGCATGCAGGGCAAAGGAATGAGATGCAAAGGGAGAAATGTAGTACAGTCATAGGTGATTGTATCTGCTCTTTTTACATATTTGGTTTGGTGGAAGAAGTTAGATGTTACTGTGATCTGATCCGCTGAAGCAGGGATATGTTTAAAAACTTCAGTTCATTGCACAAAGGTGTTGTTCAAATAAAATCTGAGCAGTGTTATGTGGTTTTTTTCTTTTTAATGTTGTTAACACTTTTGCTTTGTGTCCTGAAAGCTTATGAGGCATGGTGTAGGACTGTCGACCAGTTCTGACAGTGAGCTGATCACCCAGCTGCTGGCTTTCACACCTCCTCTAGAAAATGATGATACAGCCGACTGGGTAGCAAGGTGAGGAGGATGGGTTTCAGAACCAGGAACAACATCTCGGCATGATATGTATGCAGCTATAAATGCACAGAGCTGTTTGTGTGACACACGATTATGTTCACCCTTGTCTCATTTCAGAATAAAAAATTTAATGAATGAAACTCCAACTTCATATTCATTGCTAATTATGCATAAAGACATAATCTATGCAGTACGTGATCCGTATGGGAATCGCCCACTCTGCATTGGTCGCCTTATTCCAGTAGGGGACATGAATGGAAAAGGTAAACCATACATTCATATTCATATAGTTTGTGCCTGAAATCACTGATATAAGTAATTAAAGCAACATTTACTGAGGAGTAAGCAGGAATATGCAATGCAAAGGTCACTTCTGAAATTAAAACAACAAAAAAATGCTGGTAAGGAAGAAAAATAATTTAAGGAAGCCTGCAAATATCTTTCCTGTTCCCAGCAAGAGGGAATTCTAGTTTCCTGACGTCAGTGTCAGAATTAAGCAGCCCAACTGTAACAGAGTACATCCAAACAGGACAGCAGGGATGAACAGAATCACAGAAGGGTGAAGAGACCTCTGGAGGTCCTCTGGTACAGATTCCTTGCTCAGGCAGGGCCACTTAGAGCAGTTGCTTGGGCCACTGTACAGTCCAGAAACAAATCTGGTTTCTTCCTTTCTTCTCTAGTAAGGTGGCTGAAAAGTGCTGGATTACTGGCAATATATTTCTGAATTCCAAGTACTCCCGGTCACAGGTAGTATGGCAACGGAAGACTATACAGTCAGTTTATAGGGAAAATTATTTGTGTTCCTGTTTAGCCTGGAAATCAACGTTTTCCATGAAGTGAGATTAGATTCTGTTAGTTTGTATAAAAATAAAGTAAATTAACGGCAAAGTAGTAAATGTTCCTGTGTCTTCACAAAACTTGGTAATTTTAACCACAAGAAAAATTATCAAGACTTTTACAAGCATTCCTATTCAGTAGGAATCCAGTATGTTACTATGTTTTTAAATAATATTACAGAAACTTTGGAATGCTATACCTTTTAGTTACAAATTCTAACAGTCTTTAATTGTGCATTTGGCAACCTAAACGATGCAGATACTGCAGCAAAAATGTAATGGTTTGGGGGGTAACAGTAACAAGAATTGTGGACTGACTCCAACTGAAATCTTTCATTTCAGGAAAAGATAACAGTGAAACAGAAGGATGGGTAGTCTCTTCTGAATCCTGTAGCTTTTTGTCTATTGGTGCCGAGTAAGTGCCAAAGTTCTCATTTTATCTCTCCTCAGGCAGTGATTAAACATTAAACCTCAAACTGCCAAATATCATAACCTATTACAATATGAAAGACATCAAAAAATAGTTTGTTGGGCTGTTTGGAGGTTTGGTGGGTTTTTGGCGGTGCTTTTTTTTTTGCCAGTTAACTGTCTTGAACAGATTAATGTAAAAGAAGCATTATGTGTTCAGAAAGTCACGGTAAAGACGACTTTACTGTGTAAAGTCTTTACTTTTCAATTTTAGACTTTTTAATTTTAGGCATGTTTGCAGCAGAATAGCAAAATAATTCTTCAATCACAGGAAGGTTACATTGGTAGCTCACAGGCTAGACTAACCTGAGCTGTAGCATATGCTGTCTAACAAAACAAGCTTGTTTGTTTGAAAAAAATGATGGGCACCTGAAACAATTTCTGTATGTGCCAACATCCATCACAGCCAAAACATGACATTCACATTATTGCTCGAGCTAAGATCCTCTGAAAAGAAAGGTGTGATACTTTTTCTAGCCAAAAGAGATGGGTAAGAGGCTCTTTAAGAGGCCACAGATTTGGCGTGGAAGGCCACTGTGAACTAGAACATGATTAAAGTAAGAAAGATTATGAGTAAGCATATTTAATTTTCTAATCAGGCAATATAACAATGTGCATTTTGGGACTAAACTAATAAGTAAAGTTGGATCTTCTTAAAATAAAAATGTGGAAAACTGCATTAAGAACAAAACTACCAAATAAAATGCTAAATCAAGAAAAATCAGGCAGCTACATGGCAGCACTTTAGAGGTCTTCATTGCACTCTGCAGTGCTTTATTGTAGGTGTGGTGTTCGGTGCTTCCTTGCTGTAACTTCTGCCCTGTCTCTGTAGAAACTATAAGCTGTTGGTAATAGGGGCTTTCTTGAGACAATATATTCTACGTATGGATAAAAATAACTATTTTCTGAAACTTCTTTAAAATCTCTGTTAAGAAAAGCTTATTGTGTAGGACCATCAGCTGAAGCCTGTGGGCTTTCAAAAGAAGCAGTTTTGTCTGAACTTCTTGTGTAGCCAGTGCTGCTCTCTGCTAATGCTATTATTTTACCAGTCACTAATCACAGATTTGCTCACCTCTGATTTATATCTCCAGAATATTTCAATGCTTTGGAATAGATTTAGATTGAAATTATTAGAATAGCCACCCAAAGATCTAGAAAAATGTTTAATAAGGTTAAAAATGGTAGTATAAAATAAACCTACCACTGTTCCATATTTCTTCAGATAAGAGAATTGGAATGTAATTTCCAGTTAGCTTTCAGTTCATTCTGTTTTTTTATATTACATTTTAATGTTAATTAGCTTTCACAGAAAAGTTCTCTAGTATTGATCCAGGACTAAATTATTAAAATATATATTATCTCAGTGAAGCCTGTACTAGACCAGAGTATTGTACATCTCACATATAGGAAGAATACCATAATTCTCAGGTGCTGAGAATTCATGTATTGCTTTTGGGTATCAGTTCATGCTGTTTTAATAAGGTTCACTTGTCTTAGTGTGTTGCTTTTAAAAAACTCCAGGTCACATCCTAAGACAGAAGCAAATTATTCCTGCCAGTTGAATCTTTTTAATAATTCAAAACTATCATCCACGTTCAGGACATTTCTAAATGCTGTGTATTTCTCTTTCAAGGTACTATCGTGAGGTCCTTCCTGGAGAGATTGTGAAAATATCCAGATACGATGTCCAGACACTGGACGTTGTACCAAGACGTGAAGGAGATCCGACAGCGTTCTGCATCTTTGAATATGTTTATTTTGCAAGACCAGACAGTATTTTTGAAGGTAGGAAGATAATAATGTACAGAGCTCCTTCTTGAATAGTGGGAGATGTTACCGTGGAAAACAATGACTCTGGAAATGAGATGGGATCATAGATGCAGGGTACCACTGACTATGAGCTTGATTCTCCTTCCTGTTCCTGGCTGTGCGTATGGCTTCAGTCAGGCTGCTTGCCTAGTCCCGTGGAAGGGATGAGGAGCCAAAAACATGATGAAGGTAGAGGAAGTATCCCTTAAAAGTGAGAGTCTTAAGAGAGGAACTTTATTGGTTCTTGGAATACTTTTTTAATGACTTCTGAAATATGATGTGAAAAAACAAAACAAACCCATAAAACAACCTATTTCAGGATTTTCTTTGCAAGAAAGGATTATTTCAGGAAGATGCTGTTTATATAACTTGTAAATCTATGCATTATCTAAGTACTTGGGGTTCTCAGTCTTTTATTATTTCTGTAGAAGCCATCAAAAATTACCTCACTGGCAAAGATGTAAGGCAGGACTCTTACCTATCAAAGAACCTATTTTTCTTGGCTTTCTATGGACATGCCATCTGTCGATCCAATACAGTTCCTCATCCTCATAAAGCCAGTTTCACCCCACATCCCTTTTCCTCATGACCCTCTTGCCTTTCAAATATCCTCATTTCTTACATTCCTCAGTACTGCTGCTGTACCCTTGGCTGTGCCTCATCTCATCACAATCCCTCCAGTTGCCTCCCATGCTGCAAATGCTTTATGAGCTTAAAAGCTTCTGAGGCCCCTTATCCCTTTACTAAGTTTGGGGTAAATTTTGCCAACTGATTCAGAGTTAGTAAGTGGGCAGCGGCAGACCAGCGGTATTACACAAACTTGGTCTGCTGGGAAAAGCAGCCTAAAAATAGAATATGCATGTTAGAAACAGGCATAATTTCTACTCTTTTCCTTCTTTAAATACATTTTCTATTGTCCGCAGGACCTTTAGTGACCCGAGTAGGGCAAACTGGATTTTAATTCTCTGTGTAGTGATATGAATATGAATGTTAGAATATGGCATTGTGGAAGGATATAAAAAATGACCTCATGTGAGTGACTGTTTATTAGATGTGGAGCTTTTCTCACTGACTTCTATGCCTGAACTTGCCAGAGAAATTTGTACAGCAGACTGAGAGGAAATCTGAATTATGCATACTAGGAAAAAAACACTTCTTGCTGTTCTTAGGTCAGATGGTGTACTCTGTCAGGAGAAGGTGTGGGCAGCAGCTTGCTATTGAAGCACCTGTGGAAGCAGACCTGGTCAGCACTGTCCCAGAGTCTGCAACCCCAGCAGCTCTTGGTTATGCTCAAAAGGTATATGTTAACCTGTCTTTTGTTCCCCCAAGCATATTTACAGTCATCTCTTTTTGTAATGGAATATAATGGTATGAGCTGTTAGTTCTGTATTGATAAAGCTTTATACCTTGAGTACTCCCAGTACTCCTATTGAGTCATCTTCAATTGTTTTCTAATGTCACTATTCCACTATATTAAGGTATTTCAAAGTTTTTTTGTTACTGTGAAATCATACTAAGCCCTAAGGTTGCTTTAAAAAAACAGTAACTGAGAATAACCAGCTCCTTAGAGTTTAATTCTGTTTAACTCTCCTGTTTACAGTGTGGACTACCGTATGTTGAAGTACTCTGTAAAAATCGATATGTAGGAAGAACATTTATCCAGCCAAATATGAGGTTAAGGCAACTTGGTGTTGCAAAGAAGTTCGGCGTTCTGTCTGATAATTTTAAAGGCAAGCGAGTTGTTATCATTGATGATTCAATTGTGAGGGGCAATACCATTTCACCCATAATAAAACTACTGAGAGAATCAGGAGCCAAAGAGGTAAGTTAATTGTCAGTTAGCACAATACAGATATAAACAGAAGACTGACAAGAGGGTAAAGCACCGGTCTTCGTTTGTACTACACATTGTTTCCTTATTTAAAAGGGCAGATGTGCAAAAAGACAATGGCTAGTGCATGTTTATTGTGAATCATAGAATCGTAGAATGATTTGGGTTGGAAAGGACCTAATTCCAACCCCCCTGCCATGGCCAAGGATGCCCATGACAGATAAAGGTGTTTCTTTTGTATGACATTGAAATTTGGATGATTAAGGGAAGACGAACAGGTCTCCGTTTATGAAGCACTATCTGGCAACTAAAGAGAGAATGGAATGCAAATTAGTTAAGATCAGAAAATCAAGTATTGGTGTGGTATTCCTGATATGTGTGACCTGTGGTACTGCACTTAAAAAGCACATGCCTTAAGTTACCAGAGCACATTGGGTTTAAGTGATTAATATTTTTTAGTTTGCAAGTTTGTCACTGGAGAAAAAATGTTGTATATATTTGATTTTGTAAGCCAAAAACATGTGCGTCAACGACTGAACACCACAGAAGAAAAGCAAAATCAGGATGGGAACCTTTTACTATCATTAGGAAATACTGTAAAATGACTTCTGAAACTGTCTTTCTCTCCTGCTGTGTTGACACCTGAAAAGAACTTTATCTTACTTTTAACTCCTCCGTGCAATGCTGTGTTCTGTTCTTCGTGATTATTGCCTAACTCAGACTTTGCTGTACTGTTATGGACTACTGACCTTCACCACAGCAGTCTTGTTTGAAACTGTATTTTTATTCAGGTGCACATCCGCGTGGCTTCACCTCCCATAAGGTTTCCTTGTTACATGGGAATAAACATTCCAACTAAAGAAGAACTCATTGCCAACAGACCTGAATTCCATGATCTTGCAAACTATATAGGTAAGTGCTACTCTTTTTTAAGAGAGAGAGGTTTCACCTGTAGGTATTTTATTGTCCACATCGAAAGAAAGCACGGCACACCAAGGCAACAGTGACAAAACTGACTAAAAAATCACGAGGCTGATACACTAAATTCTGCATTGCGAGTACCCTACAGACCAAACCAGTTTAGCTACACTCTTTTAACACAGTGAATGATATTTCTCCAAAGAACAGAAAAATTAGAATAATTGCATAATCGTAAGTTACAAATAAGGTACGACAGCAAAGCTTTCCATACTTAAAGCTCCTTCTGGGAAACTTTGCAACAGTAGGCAAAACACTGGGAAGAAAATAAGTGGTGAAAATCTGTCCTATGATGAAAAGCTAATGAAGTTCTCACTTTTGTGAGATGTTCACAAAAATACGTTTGGAATTTGTGAACACCCACTGATTTTTCTACAAATTTAAATTTATGTAAATAATTCAACTGCATTATATATTTCACTTTGACAGAAATGACATTTAAAACTCATCAAAAAACATTCTTGAATGCTAGAATGAGTCATGTTTGCAGCAGAACAAAAGAACCAGCAGCTTTTGTTCTTTGTGATGAGGTAAATAATATGCTGTTCATAGGGTATCAGCAACAGAAGTCATGTGAAGGCTTGTGAGTGAGAAGATCTATACAGGCATGGCCTACTGGGCTTCAAAATTAATTTTTAAATGGTTTAAGAACATAGTTGGGGTTAAAGTTAGAAAACTCTAAACTCTGACTTCGTGTGATAAATACTCTCATAGTCTAGTACTGAAATGAGTTCTTTTCCTCACATTACTGTGAAGGCGCACTGAAATATTTCAAGTCTTTATTATTCACAAAATAATGAGTGAAAAGATAGAAAAGTAATGATGTGAAAAGGCTATCAAATTTCTTTCCTACTGCTAGAACTTTCCTATGAACTGCATTGTTAAAATTTTAACATGATGATCTTCCTCTCACCCGAGTCTCAGTAACTGCAGTCCCAGGTGCTCAGTCTGAGATGACATATGCTTCTACCCAGACCCGAACTACAGGGTGACTATGGGAAACTACACAGAGTTCAGGGAGTCTTAATACACTATCTGGACTTTATTTCTATTTTGGCAGTATGTGTGACATATTTGTTCCCATCTCAGAACCTTCAGTCTCTATTTCAGTGAGTTGTTCCCTGCACAAAGAATTTGAGAAGCACAAGGCTTACTATGGCCTGGTAATTTTTCATACCCATTCTCTTTAGGTAAGGTGATCCATCTGGCATCATAGTCCGTACCATAATGCAACTGCGTTTCCAAAGAGCATTGCATTTGGTACGATACTGCAGCTTTAACACATTCTTTATTTTCTCCAGGAGCAGACAGTGTTGTCTACCTTTCTGTGGAAGGGCTGGTATCATCCGTGCAGGAAAGCATCAAAGCGAGGCAAGAGAATGAGAACGGTCTTAAAAAGAAGTCACGCGTTGGAAAGATTGGTCACTGCACAGCATGTCTCACTGGAGAGTATCCCGTAGAGCTAGAATGGTGAAGAGTTAGTGGATGGACGTGAGTCCATCTGTTGCGGAATGTACCTTTTTCAACGATTCCTTCTTGCCAATAGTCTTTTTACATTTAGGGAACTATGGAAAGCTTATTACAGCTAACTCATTACTGTTACGAAACCACATATTTACAGTAAAGACTTACAGAAAGTCTGATGTGCAGATGAAAACAATGTAATCAGATTAAAACACAAAATCATACTTTTGATGCACAGTTGTGCCTTCTATTTTCTCATATTATAAAAGCCAAAGTTTTAATTCTATAGCAGGCCCAGAGGTTTTTTTTTTTTTTTGGTCTTGCCCTGAAAGATACCAGTTAGAATTGATCACAAATTGTAGGTCGTGTGGTGCAATTTCAATTTATCCAATTCTTAATACAAAAGAATGTGAAGTTTGTTTTTCTCCTTTGGAAAAATACCAGTTTCTGAAGAATTAAATTGCTTCCTCAGCAGTTCTTGCTTAAGCCTAACTTTTGCCAATGTAGCTCAACAGCCTTTATTAATCCCCAGCCCTTTGTAACAGACTCTATGAACATAATGTCTAGTATATAATTTAAAAAAAAAATGAAGACTCAGGGAAACGCTCCGCCAAAAGCTCTCTAGTTTCATAACTTTAAAATTCTCGTTTTGAACTCCAGTGTAATTACATTATCTTCATGTGCTTTCATCAGTTGCCAACAAGATGTGGAAGGAGAAAAAAATAATGGGCGCTGCCATTTTTTTTCCTGTTCTACATCTTGTTTTCTCCAGGACGAGTCCTGACAATCTCTGAAGTCTGAGCTCATGCTCAGTGCACTTTTCACATGTCAATATCCAAAGTAAACCTAAAAATAAAGTTAGTCTTCTTTTTCAGTTGTAAAAATGATGTACCAACTGAAAATTCTGAGTTGGTTTGGGTATAACTTTATTTTACCATATTACTGCTGTTAAAATAGATGTAGTATTTCAGAAGAAAAAAGTTCTGAGGAACCATTAGCTCTTGAATGCATTGTGTGTTTTAACTGTTTACTTGTATACATGAAGATCACTTGGACAACTAACCACTTGCTGAAAATGGAAAAGCACCTTTTGAAAACTACTGTGAATTTACACACAATTGTAAAACTATTTTGTATACCTAAGTTTTGTTCACTGAATACCAGCAACTTAATTTTAGATTTTCTATTTAATACTGTGTATTTTGGCCTTTTTTGTGACACTTTAAAAAAAAAAATAGGTAAGAGCTTCTTCTGTCCCCACCATTTTCCATATAGTTAACAATTACAGCACTGGTGATTAAATTCAAAAGCGAGCTTTCTTACATGGCGTTTGTAGCAATGGTGCCTGACAGACAATCACAACACACAAGTCTCAGTTCAAGAAAGAATATACAAGAAGGGAAAAGTCGAGCTCTTAGGTTATAGATACACATGAAAAGCCTTTTCTATGGGAGATAAAACCATAAATGTGTGGTTTAACAGGCTGCTAGCAGAAGTCTACTGATTTATCTGAAAAAATGTCTCTAGAACAGACTGAAAATGAAACTTGTGCAAATACTCTTTTAACAGGCTTTTAACAAAACTGGTATTTTTGAAGTCTGGCTGTAATTGCTGAAATGGAATTTGAGCATTAGGTGGCATAATTCCGATTTAATGAGTCCTTATGCCCTTTTCCCCCTCCACCTATGAATGCGAAATTTCAAGGTCTGCTACTGTAGGCACTGTAATACATGCCTAATCTTTAGGGCATATTTTTCAAAACCTTAAGTTAAAAAGGAGGTATTTCCCACATGCCACTCTATTCTCTGCCAGCTGGGTTTATGTTTTGGGTTACCCAGCCTTTTTTTTTTATTACATACAGCAGGACATACACCTGCAATGTTGAGGGAGAAAACTGATTTTGAGTGTCACTGTATTATGTGAATGTTTTATTGGGAAACCGTTCGTGCTCTTTTACCAACATGCAAGCGTGCCAATTGTAATTTACAGAATGTGCCAAAGCAGTAGAAAGCTGACGTCTAACCTCTCCCTTAGCTAATATTAAACATGGTTATGAACTGGTCTTCCCGTTCTCGCTCGCTTCACTGGCCGGCGGTACGCATCAAAAGTTTCTTTTAAAAGTCACCGTGAAAGCGCCTCAAAACTGGAGCAAAATCGCGTAGTGTGCCGGATTAAACAGCCCTCTCCCGCACCACACCCCAGCCCATACTGCATTACCGATGCCGGCTCCCCCCGCGCCTCAAACCTAATCAACTACCCCTTCCCCTCACCGAGCTCCCGCCAGCAAAGCGCTATAACCCGCCGTACGCGCTCCAGCAAAGGCTGACCCGCCCGGGCTTCCGTCCCTACGGCGATGGCACCGGCGGGAAGGCCTGTACCACCTCCTGATGGGGAAGGCGGGAAGGGAGAGAGCGACTACATGGGTACAGCTATAACTGAACTGAGTGTGGCAGGCAAACCGTTCCCCTTCACCCCGGCCACCTGCAGGTTTTTTAGCCCCCTCCTCCTATCGGAAGGAAAAGCAGCCGGAAGGCCCCGGTTTCCTCCCTGTTCATCTCACCCTCAGGAAAAAATGGCACCGCCCCACGCTGGCCACTGGCGGACCGGGCGCGGCTTGTGACGCCCCAACAGTGCGACGGTCATTGGGCAATGAGACGCCGCGTTCTTGCAGGGTCGGGCACGCCGAGCACTGTGCCGCCAATGGGAAGCGCTGATGTTCTGTTGTTAGGTGGCGGAGGAGCAAAGGAGGGTGCTGGGGAGGTTGCTCGGTGCTGCCTCAGGTGGGGGACGCAAGGCCGCAGTGGTCAGCTGCAACGGGCGGTGGGGCCGAGGTGATGTCGGCGGCAGCCCTGAAGAGGTACCGCTGTGCCTCGGGAGCGGCCAGGCTTTGCCCGTCACGGGTGGAAACTGGGGTACTAAGCTCGGCGGCGTGTGCGGGTCTCGCCGGTCTTGGCTCGGTAACGCTGCCGAGTCCCGACCCTGCCGCGGTGAAGGGGAGAGGGGCCTCGGCCTGGAGCCTTCCGGTCCGCGGCTCGGTCACCGCTGCGGGCGTGACGGAACCGGCCGTAGGGCTGAGGCATGCAGCAGCAGACGCGTTCGTGCAGCAACAGCCTTGGCAATCCATGCGTTGGGTTTCCTGCTTGCAAAAGAAGGATTCGTATTTCGCAGTTCTAGTAAAGAGTGTGTTATTAACTCCTACTAATAAAGTTACTAATCCAGTGCTGCCTAGCTTTGCAAATAAAGGTGTAATGGTGAGGAACAAGCTATCTGCAATGAAACAGTGGTGCATTACTGTATCCTGGGCCTTAGCATAAGACCCATGGCAAACAATAGAAGTAAAAAGCATTATGCCTCTGCAGTGTGGTGAGGCTGTGAGTTTCCTGCCAGGGAGCTTCCTTCTTAGTAGTCCTTTTTGTGCTTAGGTAATTTGGAGCATTAAAAGTGAGGAGATGACAATGCAATCTGGTCTGTTAATTTTCCAGGGGAACTGAAGGTATGCATCTGAAATGACTCTTCAGGAACTGGTGAATCAGGCAGCAAGCCTCTACTCTGATAGAAAAGCAGTTTGGTTTGATGAGTGCAATGGCAAGCCTCCAACTTTCTACACTTATGCAACGGTGGTTAAGCTTGCTGTGGAATTAACATCTTTTCTTCAAAAGCACTGTGACCAGCAAGGAAAATGTGAAATAGGCCTTTACTGCTACCCGGGAATAAATTTACCGTCTTGGATCTTAGGGTAATGGTTTGAACGCTTGTAATCTATGTTGAGTTTTTATGGCTCATCTCTAAAAGCAAATTTTCAGTTTGCTTGTATTTTCGTAACAAAAATGCAGCAATACTATAATAATACAGGCAAGAGGCACTGGAGTCTGACATTCTTTAAGGAAAAATATGGCAGTATTATCTTTTGGAAAACTACTGCTAAAGTTGTTTTGAATTTTCAGTCATCTAAAGTGCCTGTAACTTCCCTTTTTTCAAAATCCATTAAGCATATTCATAGAAATATCAGTAAATTAATGACAAGTATCTGTTGTGCTTGTTTAAAAATGGAGGTGATCCAACAGAATAAAAGTATCTATACAAGAAAAGGAGCATGCAGTTTTTTAATGTATTGTTTTCTTGCTAGAAAAAAAAATGATGCATTCAAAGCAAGTTTCATGCTTCAAGCTAAATGACCACACAGTTCAAGTTCCATTGCAAACATTGTAGGATAAAGTAATGAGGAATACAGAACTAAAGTGACATTGATTATTTAATGGCCAGGAGATTGCAGTGTTTGTGATCTCAGTATTCAAGCTAATTCATCAGTGTTTGAAACCCTAGTTCTGCTGATGAATTCTAATGTTTTTATCCTTTATGTATGTATCTTTTATATCCACAGCATATATGATGTAATGTAGAATTGTAGCACCACAAGCATATTGTCTTCAGCTGATGCCAGCAGCAGTTGTGCTTCCTAGGGAGATGGTCCACATCAGTATTTTATTATTGTCACTCTGTGCACAAGAGGATGTATCACAGTTGAGTATAGAGATTTGGGTGAAGTAAGAGAGCACTGCAATCATAAACCTCCCAGCAGCACTGAGGGGCATTCTCATTGGTCAGGAAACACTTTTGCCCCATTGTCCAGAGATATGCAGGTACCATTCATGGAGCTTTTCAAGACCTGACTGAATAAAGTCCCAAACAACCTGGTCTGGTGTCACAAGCTGGCCCTGCTTGAGCAGGAGGTTGGATGAGGCGTGCTGGGGTCACTTGCCATCTGGCTTAAAGATCCTATATCCCACTGAACTGAGCAGCAACACTGTTTTCTTTTGCTATGTAACTGGGAAATACTGAGGCTTTTTAATCCTTACAGCTGTTGTTGCTGAGTCGTTAAGTGCTGTATATGATGCAGAGCAGGCTTAGGTGATACCAGTGGTTATTCTAGTATGCAGAATGCTGCAGTTTCCAAGTCTGCATTCTGGATCTCATCATTACTGCAGTGATAAATCACTTGCGCAGAGAAAAGATATAATGAAATGTACGTGGGAACCCAACCTTAGAAAAAATGCGAAGGTTTATGGAAGCTGTTCATACTTTGGTTGCCACTTTTGTCTTTGTTTTTTTGTGGCATTAATTCAAGTGCTTGTCTTTATCAAGTGGAGCCACTAGAGGGGGAGATTGTAGCGAGCAACTCTTGAGGAAGCAGTGCAGTGTAAAGCAGGTGAATGAGGGCAGAATTATCGATACTTAGTATTTCTCTGCTCGTTTATTTGGGAAAAAAATTCGAGTACGTGCTTAGATTTTTATGATTCTGGATTCGTTAGATTAGTGAGAACAGAAAATTTTTTTAAGTGTGCTAACTTCAAATGGGTTTTAAAAATATGTTTATAAATCTATATGCATGAACAAAATGCTTGTATTTCATTTCCTAGTCAATAGCAAAAGCTTTTCAAATGTGCTGTTGATGTCAGTGGTACCTTTGTCATCAACAGCCTGGTTAGCCTTAAATAATGTTGAATGTTTTCATCTAGCTTTAATTTTTTTCCTTGATGTAACATACCAAAAGGCAACACTGATTATTTCTCCTACTTTTTTCCAACAGAATGTTTAAAAGTAATGTTATGGATAAATTTTCTAGCTCTGGGAACTATAAAAGTATAAAAGAAATATTAGTGAAAATTAAGGGGATTTTCTTAATGTTTTTTAATAAGTTAAAACCATTTGTGTCTTGTTAGAATCCTTCAAGTTCCAGCTGCCTATTTGCCTATTGATCCAGATGCACCACCGATGTTATCCACTTACTTCATGAAGAAAAGCAATCTTCAGTATGTCCTTGTTGAGAATGACAAACTAAATGTAAGTGTTTAGGGTTCTACAAGAAGCATTAAAGGGCAGTTTAGAAATGTGTAGTTATTCAGATTGTATTCTGATTTAATAAGCTTGAATGATTTTTTTTTTATTTCTTCATGTCAAGAGGTTGTCTTTTTCATTTGGAAAACAGCATTAAAATTAGCAGTACAAAGTACTTCAAAAAAATCGCCTGCTTTCCTATTATAGTGTGTGAGGCAAGCTTGTTTGGCACTGGCATTGGAAGACTTTTCCAGACTTGTTTCTCTATATGTCAAGGATGAGAGTTGGAAATCTTTGCAATAGTTGAAAAAACTCCTGCATTTAGTTCTGTTATTT
This sequence comes from Forpus xanthops, assembly GCA_032466535.1. NCBI lineage: Eukaryota > Metazoa > Chordata > Aves > Psittaciformes > Psittacidae > Forpus > Forpus xanthops. The sequence continues at coordinate 20,670 of JASSUY010054913.1, forward strand.
CCTTTTGTCCAGCTCCAACCAGATCTTATACCCTCACTCAGTGCAAAGGGAATTAACAAGTTTGAACCATCTAGTTATAATTCAGAGTTCTTTGTTTTCTGCTGAATTCTGTATTTTCCCTTTTCATTAGTTGCTTACAGAATCATTTATTTCACATTTATAAAGTTTGTGTTCACTCATATTTAATATATAAAAATGCACAAGCTTAAAATTGTCTGATGGGTGTCCTCAAAAAGTAGAGACATGAAAAATCAGTTTATTTGTATGAAACGCTGTTTCATATTTTATTGCATAAAGTAGAACAATAACAGCATGTCCTGAATTCTGCTGTTTAAATTGTTTCTTTTCTCTTACAGAAATTCCAAATGTCCCATGTTAATTATTTTAACCACAGTTCTTCCACAATAGAACATATTGGTTTAACTCTCTTCCAAATGAGCTTGAGCAACACGGATTTAAATTCACAAGTAGAAAATGTGGCAAGTAAATATGAACCTTCCAAAGCTATGGCTGACTTGCAGCCAGGATATACTGTTCACCCAGATCAAACTGAAGTAAAAACATCAGAAGAAGCATACATGGCTGTTGGCCAGAAATACCCTTTAGCATATGTCTTGCATACATCAGGAACTACAGGGATCCCCAAAATAGTCAGAGTGCCTCATAAATGTATAGTGCCAAATATTCAACATCTTAAGTAAGTGTTGTTTCCAGTTCTCTTTTAAATACTTTTACAAATTTGACACATAGGATATTCTGTCTTGCAGCTTAGAAGAAATATATAACAAAATTAATTATTAATTATATTTACTATGTTCTGCAGTTTTAAATCCTAATTCCTTTTTAGATTACCTGGGCTTCTTTCTGCTTCATTTAATACTTTGTAAAAATCCCAGAAATTACAGAAAATGCTTTTTTTCTTTTCTAACGAGTATCCATTAGTTGAAATATGTCCTCTGTAATACTGTTTTCATGTGTAATGGGGTAGATACCTTAGTAAAGGACCTCATTAATTTAATCCATAGTTATAGTCTTGATACAGGAACTTGTGCTGAAATTGTCTGGCCTGCCTGTGCCTATATATTCTGAGCAGCCCTTAAGACCTTAGCTTTGCTGAAGCACATTTCTTTCATGCTGCTCTTCTGCTTTGAAAGTGTTTTTTAATAACATGCGTCAGATTGTAAGTCCTGGCTTTCTTATTTTAGATCCATATTTGAGATCACACAGGATGATTTGCTATTCCTGGCTTCTCCACTGACATTTGACCCATCTGTGGTTGAATTGTTTGTTGCTCTGACAAGCGGAGCCTCTATTCTTATAGTACCAAACAGTATTAAAATGATACCTGTGGAGCTGTCTGCTGCTCTATTTCACCATCACCATGTGACAGTGTTTCAGGTAGGTAACACCTAAGGTAAGTGTCTTCAGTGTCTTGCTTCTCACCGTTCCTAATGTGTACTGCTTTTTCATCAGTCTAGATGCTAATGGGAATAGAACAGATGTGCTCTTCCTTGAGGACGCAGCTCATGCTGTCCTTTTTGGTGTAGTGTTAGCTGATTAGGAAATTGCTGTTTGATCAAAACCTCAAAAATTTTGTGACAGAAAACAAGGAACGAAAGATAAAAACCAGTATTCATCTTAAGAAACCGTTAATTCTTAAGCATTAATTATTCTGTTAATTAAACAATTAGTTCTGAAGACTCTAGTAATGGAGTAACCTGTTACAGACATTTTTAGCACTTTTTAATAGCTTGATCATGGAACCTTTCCTCATAATCAGCTTATAAATTTTAACGGTAGTCTCTTATGCTAAAAATATAACTAAACCACTTCCATTTGTAGGATGATAAAATGTTTGTTAATTTTACAGTAAGGAGAGCAAAAGAATAATTGATTCCACAACACCACATTGTTTTGAGGTCATCTGTTTATATGAGGCTTAATGTGCTCCTTGTGCCTTAGCATGCATTATCTCCTCTATTGTCTCAATTTTAATAGTTTTAAAGTTAAGTTTTGGAAAATTTACATGTAGTTATGAGCACCCAGCATTGCTGAGTAAGTCTAACCCTTGCCTTGTAGTGTAACAAGGTGTTTTGTAAAACTACTACTTATGTATGGAAACATAAATTAGGAAGAGTCATTAGAAATTGATCTCATTTGTGACTGACTGAATAAAATGAGTATGGTCTGATTAGTCTATTAATTATGATAAATCAACCCCTAAGCCTTGGTTTGCAATTAATGTTGTAATTCTGAAGTAGTTGCAGCCATAGAAATTCTGAGATTTCCTTTTCCCTTGGAGGAATGGTGGTAGTTGAGATTATAAGGTATAAATTTAAGATTAATGAGTAGTTAACTGACGATTCCACAGCAGAGAAAAATCCACTAATTACAAATACTTTGTAACTTTATTATCTGCTCTTATTTTTATTTATTATGATTGCTACAAATCTCAATAGATTTCCCTACTATATAGAAGTTTCTTGATCAGTTTAGCAAAATTTTTATAAAGTATGGTTCTAAGACTTTTTAAGATACATGGGGCTTTAAGCATGTTTAGCATTAACAGAGAAAGGTGAAATTTGGTGAATGGAGGCATTTGAGATGTCTAGGAAAAGTTTGATTTTGTGATTTTTTTTGATCATTTTCTTAATCAGTGAAGGAAGTGCTTCCCAGCTGAATTGAATTAATGGCAAAAATGTTTTCCTTTGAGCTTAACTGATGATGAATAATTTTATGATGTTTCTTAAATTATAGCAAGACATTACATTCCCCTCTTGACTTGGCTGAGTAGACTTGAGAAAACTGAAAAGTTGTTATGAGGGAGGGAAGGAGTAATTTTTCCCCTCTGTCTTTCTTCCCTATGATTTACACAAGTTAAAATGATAAATTGATAAGTGATGGTCTTCATCTGTTATGAGAAGAAAATCACCTGGTATGAAATAATTCCATTAATTTTACAGTCCTCTTACTAGAAAAAGTAGGCTAGAATGAGAGTGAAATGTGTTTGTTAAAATTCGTTGTTTTTCCCTTCAGTGAAAAGGCTCTACATTGCCAGTAGTTTGACAGGAGTTGTATTTAAGGAAGTTGGGTTTTTTTCCTTTTAATTCCCCTTTTCCCCCCTCCTGCTTGCTCATTTTAGAGTGAGATGTGAAGGTTTTCAGACCAACTAATCTTCTGTTATATTTACAAAAATGAAGAATCTGGCATCCTTGGAATTTTTAGTGCTATGGAAAGGTCTTTAAATGTTCTGTGAGCAGGTTAATCACTTGTATAGGTTGTTGTTGAAGTAAGGTTCTGGAATGAAGGGGAAAAAAGCTCAAATAGCAACATCAAGAGAATACTGTGTTTGCTGCTTTCTGTTTCAAAGCAATTAATGTGAGAACTAACATACACACACTTTAGGTAATAGCTGTGGCACAATAGGGAACCCATAACATATCTAAGTAAAGAAGAAACTGCAGAAGACCATAGATTGATACTGATAGTAATCATTAAGGCTTCACATAAAAACCAAATCTCACAAAGCACCACTGAGATACATGTACGTATAAATTTACCATACTGTATCTGATGGTTGATGTCATTTGCTCTACATAGATGATTGTTAAGTACATCCACAATATAGCTGTACAGTGGATATGGTAAAACAGGAAGATGGCTACTGAAAAATATAACAGGTCTTTCTCTAACATCTATCATTCAGGCAACACCAACTCTTCTCAGAAGGTTTGGAGCTCATATTATTAAATCAACAGTGTTGTCTGCAAATACTTCCCTTCGTGTTTTAGCCCTTGGTGGTGAAGCATTTCCCATATTGAATCTCTTGAAAAGTTGGAAGCACAAGGAGAACAAAACAAGTATCTTTAATCTGTATGGTATTACTGAAGTGTCAAGCTGGGCCACTTGCTACAAGATTCCTGAAGAGGTTTTTACTGATGATTTTAGGTGGGAAAAGTCACTATCTTCATGGCTTGTGAATGCATGTGAATGATGAAAGTTACTAGAAATAGAACTTTGGTCTCCTGTTTCCAGGGCTACTGAGTTCTCATGAGTGTTTATACTGATAGAAGTGACATTTGTTTTTAATGTAGAAATAGACTAATCCAGTCTATTTCTCTATTAGTCCCTCTAATCCATGAGAGACTAATCCAGTCTCTGTTGCTCTAATACATCCCCCTCAAGTAAAAGTTGTTGATGAATGATTCTTAAATAACAGAAACACAGTCTGAAATTCTGTGTACTGTTGACCTGTTAAGTTTCACGTAATATGTCATGATGATTTTAGTCATCTTTATATCTAGACCTCTTCCTTATTCCATCCTGTGGATTAGCCTGCTTCAGGGTGTGCTGTCTCACTACGTGGCACTATTGAATCAGTGTCGCACTTCTGCAGACAAATGGCTTCTACCCAATTTGCTAGTAACTTCAGTTAGCCGCCGTCTTCGTCATCATGAGGTTTTTCCAGTAAGATCGTGCATGGTCAAAGAGAATAAACCTAACACAGTTGTCAAGAGTAAAGAAATGGGTCTCTCTAACTTTCAGTCATAGCCCCGGAGTAAAGATAGAGTCATAGCTTAGTGCTGTCAAGTTCAGAATGTTGCTTCTGAGATTTACTCATGTTAAGCAAAAATGCTTAAGTTTATTTTCAAATGTAATCAGTATATATATACATGTGTTTCTTATTGCTACTGTGCTTTTGCCTAGGGTTTTTAAAATTCCACAAATAATCACTTAAATAGAGATGAGGTACTGTTTTTTTTTTTCTAATACTGCATAATACACTATTCAACAAATGATTCCACTGATATTACTTGACCAGGGTGCTTGGCAGATATTTGTACAAAGTGACCAATGGTCTAACAGTAATTTTAATTGGATTTCCAGAATAGTTCCATTTCATCATTTAGCACTCTGCCTTTTCTCACTCAATTTCTGACTTCTTCTTGTTATTATTCTTTGTATTTTATAAAGAGAGTTACAGGACAGTGAAGATCATGATAGGTACTTCCAGCTAGATCTGTGTTTCATTTGTTCTCTGAAATGTGTAATTATTCCCTGGCATGGTAACTATACATGCGACTTGAGTTATATGTGTTGTTTGAAATGGGAGAAATGATACGATACATTAACCTGGCACCTCAACCCTTGAAGAGTGGTTGGTCATAAGGGGCTATTAAATTCTCTTGTAAAACTCATTTTCATTCTGATTTCTCTGAGTTCAAACATAAAATATAATACTTTAGGACAGAAATTGAACTGGAATCCATGCCCAATTTCATATATTACCGAAGTTATGTAAAGTTACTTTGCTTTATAAATTTTGTTATACTAAGGAAAATATATTATTCTCTACTTCCACTCAGAAATAGTGTCTATATTCAATAAATGAGGTATTGCAAGTGCTCAAAGAGGTTAGAGAATGAAGAGAAAGTTAGGAGTCGGTCTGCAGTCAACAGAAGTCTATAATAGATACTTACTTAGCATTGAAATTACAGTTTCTTTTATTTCAGTCTTTAGTGAAAGAGTCAACTGTACTTGTTGCCATAACATCAGTAATAAAATAGAACAAAAGCTCAAAGGACCGGGAAAGAATGAATTAGAAAGCAGCTACATATATTTAAATTGGTTAATTTGATGGAAGTTTCAACTTAAAAACTGTCTGAAACTCTCAGGATTCTTTTGGAGTTTTTCAGGATCTGTTCAAGCCTTATTTTCTATGATTCTGTGGAGATTTGGTATATAAAATGAGACCCTTGCACAATGACATTTCTAATTTTGAATAAATTTAGGTGTTTTCAAAGAAGCATTTGTTGTAATACCAAACCTTTAAAAGACTGTGTGCAAACTCATTTCTGGAACAGTTGGTTTGTGTTCAGAAGATTTTTACTATTTCTTTTAATATATTTAGAACTGATTTCCCTATTCATTTGGGATCACCGCTCCTTGGAACAAAAGTTGAGGTCAGAGATGCCAATGGTTCTGCAGTTCTGGAAGGCGAGGGACAAATATTTATAGGTTACTTTATATTTCTTATTCATCTAAGATACTTTTCTTAGTTGACTGAGTTTTAATAATATGTTGATTATTTTACTTGATGTCTATGTCTGATTTACAGATTAATATAGAATTTAAGTTCCTATTGGGCTGGGAACCTTCTGATGGTATTTTAAGTTGTTGAAATGATGATCAGGAAATTACTATCATTTTATCTGCAGACTGTGCTTTCATTATATTCATTCTTTTTCCTGTTTGCATTTTGATATTCTCAGTTGAATTGAGTTTTGTGTATTAACTGAATTTAAGTGCATGGCCCAGTTTGTACATTGCGGAAGTTTAGATATTGATGATAATCTTTTAGTACTTACAATGCTTGTTAGAGTATAGGAGAATTTGGCCAAATATACTTTATCATTTTCATTGACAGTTAACCATTTAATATATAGGACAACAATCTTTTCTTGTGTAGGTGGTGAAGAGCGAATCTGCTTTCTGGATGATGAAGTAACTGTACCCCTGGGCACAATGAGAGAAACAGGGGATTTTGTAAGAGTGGAAAATACGAAGTTGTTCTTCTTGGGCCGGAAAGACAATCAGATTAAACGTCATGGCAAACGTTTTAATATTGAATGGTTGCAGCAGGTAATGTGACATCTAGTAAGTATTATATGCCCATATAGAAGAGTAGGGATAAGGAATACGTCTTTATCATCAGACACAGGTATGTACTCATTTTCAGATGACTTTTAGGAGTCTTAAAAAAATTAGGAGGGTGTATTATCAAAAATCTAGTCATATAATTTAGAGAGGAGTTTGGTTCTTTTGAAACTATTTTATTGTATGTTTTTTTCCAGGAGAATTGAGAACTGCGTAAACACCCCAAAAAATACTGACCGTTGTACTGAAATGCATGTATAGTGATTGTTCTACAAAATTGTCAGTCTCGTGGAATATATCTCATTGATGGCAATTAGGCAAATAAGACATTTTTGTCTGAGTTCATTTTAATGCTAAGAAGTACGAACTTCAGCTGCAAGAGAAACTATTTCATAGAATACAATTAGGGATGTGAGACAAATACTTTTTGTAAAAGTGTATTTTTTTAATTGGGGGTTTTACTCTTTTTACTCTATTGATGAACTGCAATTCAAAGCAAGACTAATATTTTTAAATTACAGACTGCTGAAGATCTTTGTCAGGTAGAAGCTTGTGCAGTGACCTGGTATCAGCAGGAAAAACTTATTCTATTTGTTGTACCCAAAGATGATTTAAAAGAGAAAGAAGTAGTTGCAGAACTCCAGAAACGTCTACCAGCTTACGCAGTCCCTGATGAGCTTGTCCTGATTAAAGCTTTGCCTTTAACATCACATGGTAAATGACATTATTAAGTACCCTTGCCACTTATATTAATCAACTTTATTCCTATGTTTTTTTTTTTTATGATTTATCTTTTTATTAACCAAAATTCAGTACCTGATTCAGGCTTTTAAAATTAGATAACTTAAGTTCTAGTAGAAAATCATGGCCAGTAGTATGTTTTCTTGATAGAGTTTTGTTTGAGACTCATAGTAGTGGTAAAATCAATTTAGTTTTAACACTGCATATTTCTTTCTCAGTCTTTCCTGTTGCAGCCCACAACAGAACTCTGACTTCAGCTGGGGAAAAATCAGGCCTTGAAGGTGGGATTATGTGGGAGGCTAGGGTAAATTTTCAAAAACTCAAAACCATTACTGGATACTGTATAGCTGATTGGGTAAAAAAATGCAGGTGCATTGAATATGAATAAGGAAGTGTGTACAAGAATAAAGTAACTTTTTAGGCAGAGCAGGTTTTGGAATTGTGAATGCTAAAAGAGCAATGAAAAAAATCATACTTTATTTTCTACAAAGGCAAAGTTGATATGTCTGAACTGAACAAGATTTACCAGAACCATCTAAACTCCAGAAGGCGTGACAGTAAGCTGAGTGGCGCAGAGGAATTGTGGGAAAGATTGCAGTATTTATGGAAGGTAGTATTTTGGGCTGCTTTTTATCTTTGCAAGTGGATCATTATACATGTGTCAGGAATTAAACAGTTTCAAGAAGTATGACTAATGCAACCCGAACATTCTAGCTGCCTATAGATTTCAGCAGTACAATTCTTTCTCTTCACTTAATGCTTAAATATAGTCACTCTGCAGTGGCCAAGGGGGAGTCATTTATATTTCTCTATCAGATAAAACTGCAGGCAATGAGGTATAAGCAGTTAGCATAGGAAGGACGTAACTTGTCAGCTTTTTGGGTACTGCTTCACGTGCTAAAGAGGGTATTCCTAAGGGAAACAAGGAACTGAGACATGGGAACTCTGTACTAAATAGCTACTGTGTTAGTAGTGTTTCTTATTTCTCAATATAATTATGGAAAATCTTTTTTTAAATAATGGCAAATTTGCATAATTGCCTCTTGGAATGTCTATTTGTGTTGTTTCTAAACTCCTGAGTTAAAGATGCATTTTTCAAGGTATTAAAATATGGTGCCAAACAGTATTATTGGTTTGTTTTTTTTTCAAAGGTAGACTTCCAAGTTTAACCTGGAAGTTGGATTTGCTGTGGCAAGTAAATGTAGTGAAATTAGTAACCCAGTTTGCCTGTGCTGATACTTATAGTATTGGTGTCTATAGAAATTATAACCTAAGGGATGGGATGTGTCTTAGACCCATTATGGACAGCAGGAAGGTGGCTTGCAAAACCAGAGGATTTGTACTTCACACCCAGACTTAACTAAGTAGGGAGTGCAATGAGAGGAGACGTAGTAATTGCTGTTTGTTGTAGTAACAATGCCAAGTCCAAAATCCTTCATGAATTGAAGGTGTTATAGCTTCCAAAGTAGGTAGGTAAATTGGTTACTTAAGTAAATTGGAAGTAAAAGATACCAGTTTATGTAAGTGTTATTAAAATAAAGCACCTAAGCCAATTTTATCAAAAGGCATCAATGTTTTATCTGCAAAGTTGTAAAAAAAAAGTATCAAAAAAAAAGTTGCAAAATAGTAGAGTGATTGAAAACAGCCAACTGAAATACACTGCAGTTTGTCTTAATTCCTTAAACTGCACAATTTGAATGAGCAAAGCATTCTGTAGTACAGAATTAGTATCTCCCTGTTTCCCCATTTCTCCCCAGCTCTTATTCCATCACTGCCTCAATTGGCACTATGTGATTTTTTGCAGAGTTTTTTCAGTTGCTGATTTTTAGTGGGTCTTCTGAGTGGTCAGGTGGATTTTACCCAACTTGAATTTTTATGTGTGTGACAATGGTGTAACACCCATGGGCTGTTACCTCTTTCCTTCTTCTTTTCTCTAGTCTTCTCTGGGTCTCCTGGGTGATTCAACTGGCATTTCTAAAGATGCGGTATTTCTGCACAGTGGTGGAGACTCCTTACAGGCGCTACGATTTTATGATGAAATTGAGATGCTCATAGGCAAAGCTGTGCCTGGACTCCTTGAAGTTATTCTCAGCCACTCGATTGAAGAGGTTTATAGACATATTCTTAAAATTCTGTTCCCAGATGAAGACCAATTAATGGCATGTGACAATGTTATGAAAAGAAAATTAAGTGGGACCAGTGGAGAGGAATTCCACGGAAAATATATTAAACTGAAATCTGAAAGAGGTCTTGAGGTTGCTTCGGGGTTAATTCCATTTATTGCAATAAGCAGAGGAAATTATTTTTTTCATATGAATTTCCCCAAGACTTTTATGCAACCCAGTAATACAGTACAGGTGGGAATGGAACTGATACAGCAACCATCCTTTCCACATTTAGTGGCTCCAGGAATAATGAAAAGCCAGGCACAAGGGTATGAAATGGAACACAGAGTTTTAACAGTTACAAACAAGGCAAATGAAACTGACTGTGGCTCTGTACAGGAGATCCATGCAGAATGCAGTCATGTAACAACTGCGAAGTTGGCATTATGCATAAGATGGATGTCAAATACAAGAAAATGTGTTGATGCGTCACCACTGGTTATAATACCATCTAACGAAGTGTCTGCATCTGTTTATGTTGGCTCTCACTCTCATGCAATGCAGGCAATTGATCTAGATTTGGGAGAAATAAAATGGGAGAAGAACCTGGGAGATCGTATTGAATCTTCTGCCTGCATATCTAAGTGTGGAAATTTCATAATTGTTGGTACGTCTTTTGTTTTAGCCTTCATTTTAAATCATGTTTTTTTCTGCTAAATACAAGATGAATGACAGAAATTCGTATTTCTTACTTCTAAATATCCTTCATCTATGCTTTCCATAAACTTCCTTATCTGTGTCAGAATTAATTCATTATAAAATAGAAACAAAAGGAAGTAGTAATTTTAGTTTCATGTTAACCATTGATGGGGCTTATCTAACGTATACACTTGTGCTTTATTATATGCAATTTATTAATAAGACCTTATTAAGGAGTAGTCAGTTGGTACAATTTCTTTTTAATGGTCAAGGTGTGACCTTTAAACTGTTTTGTTTTGTTGGGCTTTTTTTAAGTATGGAAGGCTGATGCAGTCTTAAATTGTCTTTAAAAATTGATATAGAAATTAATACATAATGTCTCAGATTATTTTTCACAGAGTTTAATTATCTCGTTTGAATCTTCTTTTGAGAGATACAGAGAACATGTTTCAATCGGGTTTTGGGGGTTTTGTCATATTCATTGTCAACAGAGTTGCCATTACTCATCATAGTGTTATCTTTTTAAGTAATATGGATACATCGCTGGTTAGGGCATATGTCCAGGTCATGAGTTTTTTCACACAAAGCTAATGTTACCATCTTTTTGCTATATCTTGGTTGTTATTTACTCTTAGAAAAAATTTAATATTCCATTAAGAATTGAAGAGTTTCTAGAATTATAGTTCAGTATTCATTAGAAAACATACAGACTATTCTTTCAGCGTCTTTGTTTTCAAGGAAAACTAGGGAAACTGGTAATTTAAAATAACATTCTTATTCTCCATTTTCAGCAGCTCTTCATGTCTTTTATTATTGTTACTGTAGAATTTGATAGAAATGCAGTGAAATGTAACCTGCAAAGAGCACACAGAACAGTTAACTTTGAGTAGATGAACTATCAGTGAAGACTTTGAGATAAAAGGAGAAACTCTAGGAAACATTTTGAAACTGTATCTCATGAGTCTTCTTATTTGATGCTGCTGCTAGCAGCATAAATAAAAATAATCATTATTTCCCTCTGCCCCATTGTGTTTGATTTCATGCAGGTTGTTACGATGGCTTAGTGTATGTGCTTCAAAGCAGTGATGGAGAAATACACTGGACTTTTGTCACAGAAGATACTGTGAAAAGCTCTGCAGTTGTAGATCCTTCCAGTGGACTAGTCTACATAGGATCGCATGACCAACATGTGTATTCTTTGGATATTTACGTAAGAATTCTGACTAACCTTTATGTATAGAAGAATAAATATCCAACTTGGACCTTATTTACTGTACATAAGATGAAGTTCCACTGGTGTTAGTATTATCAGGAGTCTGCAATTACTTTTTTGAAATAGGTAGGCCAGCTTCAAGTGGGGTTAGGATTATTTGGTATTGAATAGTGGTGGTCTCAGCTGTGGTTCTCATGCTATGAGTCCCAGTTCAAATTAAATTTTGTTTCTTAGTTATTAAATTCTTTGCAGGTGTTTCAGAAACAGGGTGCCCTGCTAGAAATAAAACTTAGTAATATTAATATTACATATAACGCTTAATAGTGGTGAGAGAATCTTACATTCTAAAAGAAAGATGAAGGAAGATAGAAAATAAGAGGGGCAGATACTGGCTCTTCATTAGCTGCATTTCTTTTATTCATTGAAAAAGAAAGTAGCCAACGGCATATGTGCTGCTATAATAGCATGTAGATTATATCTTCTCTTCTTAATTAGTGTTTGCTGACTAAAGGCAATGTTTGATTAACTTTGACATTTGAAGGACTTTGTAAATATTTTGAACTTTAACTGTTGTAGAAAAATTATTTCTCTTTTTTCTTGTGCTTACAGAAGAAGGAATGTATGTGGAAGTTACATTGTGAAGGTGGAGCTGTGTTTTCATCTCCTTGCTTAAGTTCTTTACCACATCATCTTTATGTTGCTACACTAGGAGGACTACTGTTAGCTGTAAACCCAGTATGTACCTTTGCTTGTCTTTGATCCCAGTCTCAAATTTAAATGAAACCAAAATGCATTTCTGAAGTTAAGATCACCTTTCTGATGAAAGGAACCAGATGATAATAAGTTACCATAAGATATTTTTCACTTGAGGGCCTTATTATACACAAGGTTACCATAATTCCTGTATTTCAGAAAGCCATCTGGTGATAAAGAGAACTGAAGTGACTTACTTGAATTTACATGCTGATTATAGACCAAAGTTGGAATCAATGTCTTCTCATTCCCATAGACTACTTTATCAGTTTAACTAATGAGTGAGATTATGTCTAGATTTGTTTTTCCCTCCCTCCCTTTGATAGTAGGATTAGAAAAAACTGCACAAACTTTCTGAGGTCAGAAAAAAATAAAGCAGCATCTTCCTCTTACTGTAGTCATTTAAAGAGCTGTCCGCCTTAATTTTGAATCCCTATTCTGTTCTCTGCACTTGGGGAATGTCATTCGTGATATATATTGATAGATATTTCATGGGTTTCTGAGGCATTGTTTTCTTGCATCTGGTCCTGCTAGATAAAAGGAGCAGTCACTTGGGACAGCTGTTCATATTGTACTTAACACAACCCAGATCAAGAGTCCTAACCATCTTTCCTCCCACCCACTATAAGTTTCTTCAGTAACACCCAACCTAGAGTTAGAAAACTAGTTTATGGTTTTGCAGCTTTACTGGGCTTACTCGGGTGTTTAAGAAAAAGCAGATTCCCGTACCCCCCTTCCCTCTGTAATCCTGAGTAACAAGTAGTTGAGAAACCCAACTGTAACGCCAGTTAATTTTTTATAAAAATAGGAATGTGCAGGCTACATCAGGAGCTTACTGTGACAGCCCTAGATTGTGGGTTGCAGCATTTCCTAACATGTTTAATGTCAAATCATTATTTTTCTTGCTTTCAAGAGACCCTCCCCTTCCTTAGTCCTAGCCATAGACTGAGGAACTGGGAATGGAATGAAAAAGAATGTGTCACTTATTAGAACTACTATGCTATTATAATTATTATTTTGCCTAGGTAAAGGAAGACAAGTGTGAAACAGGAGTATTGAATATCCTATGGAAAACAGTAAACATTTTGCTAGATTAATATTTGAAGAGTAGTTTTGCTTCTGGTAGGCATTCTGAATGGGCGAAGTCTGCTTTTTTCGTTGCCTCTCCTTCTCCTCAATTTTTAAGGGCTGAGTCAGGCTGTGAAGACAGGATTAGTTTGTGCAGCTTCTTACAGTTACATTAATTACAGTTATTCCATGCTGCCATTTACAGGTGACAGGGAGTAAGATTTGGAAAAGCTTCCTGAGAAAACCACTCTTCTCCTCTCCTCACTGCAATGAAAAGTATGTTTGTGTTGGGTGTGTGGATGGAAACTTATATTGTTACACTCATTCTGGAGAAAAGGTAAAAGTGTTGTCATTAGTTTTTTATGTACATCAAAAAACCCTTAATAAGGTGCTTTATTAATACTGGTCTCTGAGGTTTAATGATTAACACATACCTTTTTTGTGAACAAAGTGTCTATTGTTAGAGAGGCAAAAGTAGAAAAGGTGTTTACCTAGGGTGATCTATGCAGTTCATGGCAAAACCACAAACTCTCAGGTTGCTTGATGCAGTAGTATAATTTCTAGTCTAGAGCTTACACCCAAAATAAATGGTCGAGAGTAGTACAAGCAAATGAAATGGTATGGGTTTGGTTTTGGAGTTTTTCAAGTGTGTTTAAAGCCATCTGTTCTGTAGGATGGTGGCTACTTCGAAGTAAAGGTTTCTTGGAATGTTTATGCATTTATCAAAAAATGCCAAATCGTAATTTTGGCAAAATACGTGTCAGCCTTCACGTTCAATTAAAGGAGAATATTTTTTTTTAGTTTGTCAGAGATGAACATGGTTTGTATCTGCTGTTTAAACAACTGTTTCTGTTTGATTGCCTGAGATGCAGTATGCATGGTAATTCCTATTCGCCCATGCTCTGCTCTCTGTCTGCTTGTGCAGTGTTACAGAACTGATACTCTTGTGGGGGGTTCTGCACATCATTAGCATGAGCAAAGTTAATATACATTACAAAAGGAATATTTGCCTTTTTGGCTAAGAATGGCATGATAACAGAATTCTCAAAGTTCATTACTCATTGTGGTACAGCAGCCCAAAACTATTATTTTCCAAAGTTGGCCATCTTTATGTAGGCCTCACAGAAGGTAGTAACTCTTGCACATCTATTTTATGAGTGAGTCTTTTATCATTTGTGTAAAATTTAACTTGTAATTTGACAAGTAGTTTACAAGCCCTTACTGAAATCTAGCATGCTCTTGAAGTAAATGCTTTCCTGTCAACAACTAGTCTATTAAAAATTACAGTTGCTGTCAAACTGATAATGTGGACAACCTTTGATAATGGGTGATTGTATTCTTTCTGTAGGTTTGGCAGTTTTCCACTAATGGACCGGTGTTCTCATCTCCATGCATCTCAAGTTTAACTATGCAAGAAATATTTTTTGGCTCCCATGATTGCTTTATCTACTGTTGTAACATGGAGGGTAATTTACTGTGGAAATTTAAAGCCTCTTCAAGTGTATATGGAACACCATTCGTTTTTCAAAGTGAAGACTTAAAGAACAAAATTCTTTTGGCAGCAGTATCTACAGATGGCAAAGTGTGGATCCTGAATGCCAAGAGTGGAACAGCGGAAGGAGTAGATAAGCTTCCAGGAGAGGTTTTCTCTTCCCCTGTAGTGTGGGGAACAAAGCTTGTTGTTGGCTGTAGAAATGATTATGTTTATTGCCTAGATTTATATATACAGGGAAAAAAAGAGCAGCTAAGATGTTAGGCTGCTTTCTTTTTATTGTTTACATTGTAAACTAAGAATTCTCAGGTCGTCTCTACCTCTGTTTTACTGTAGACAAGAGGTGCTCTTTGCAGACTCCCCAGGTAGCATTTTGCAGCAGGCAGTGTCCAGTGTACTCTACTGATCGAACAAGGAAGCTGCTCTGCACCAAGCCAGAAGTTTCAATGTCCCTCCCTCATTTTCCAGCTACAATTTATAAAATAACATGTTTCAGATGGTTTGGATTTCAATGTTGTGCTTTGACCATGTTATGAGAAAAAGTCAGTCAGTAGTTTGGCTTCAACTTGCAGGGTTGTGAGAAACTGTGGTAAGGTGCCATACTCTGCAGCTTGGAATAACATGCATTTGTCCCCGAGGAGGAATGTATTCCTCTCTCTGAGTCCAGCCTAGCCTGTGCCCTGAGGTTCTTTCCTAGCCTGTGACTGGCTCTTCCATGCATCAGACTGGTGCCTGTCTAGTCTGATGAGGTTTCTGTGATGTGCCAGGTCCTTTTTTGAGTCTTAACTTTCAATTTGATTTCTGAAGACGTGCATATGTCTGGTAGTAGCGACACTGAATAGTTCATCTCTTTGTGAGTCTAGGCCCTCCTTGCCTTCTATTCAGTCAAGCGTATATCAAAACTCCATTAAAGTCAGCAGGAGTTTCTTCTTGTATTCTAAAGTACAGAATCTATCTACATGTATGTATTTATTACATTTCAATGATGGGTACAGCCTGGTTTCCAAGATGAAGTGCACATTGCTCAAATCAATCATTGTCAATTTTTAAGAGATCTGAATAAATGTTTGTTACAGTGTCTTTGCAGAGAACTATTAATGAAAGGTTATGTAAATTTGGTTTGGTTGTCTTTAAAACCTTAAATTAATTACCTGGTATTAGTAATGCAAATCAAGTATTTGCAGTGACATTTAACTGAGAGCATCTTTCTAACTATGAGTCTTCTAAAAAAACTGTAGTAGAAACTATTACCTCACTCTCTTATGAGCCAGCTATTTTGAATTCCAGTTCCTTGGCAGAAATGCATAGGCAAGATGCTTGTAGCACTGTAAAAAGTTGTCTTTATAATGCAAACCTGAACTGATTCACGGAAGGAGACACAGAATGCATACATCGATTAGATAATTTTGACTGGGTTATAGTTTAATAAGAATTAAAATGACATTAGTATAATAAACAATTGCACTTTAAAACATCTGAAAAATTAAAAAAGTACACAACAAATACCCCACAATTATACATCTTATAGTTTTTATACATTACTATATGAACATAGAGGTTAATCATATATAACCTTGTCAGAAGAAATGGTATTTTGTGTGTATAAGTTACAAAAAATTGAGACAATATACTACATAGTGGTTTGTTCGGTTCTTAAAACAGTTTTGCTGTTTTAAACTCTGTAGTAATGTTTTGGTTTTATTTTTACAGCTTTCCAACACTTTATCAGAAATGGTTGCAACAAAGCCAAAGCAAAGTAACACTTCATTGGTATTTAGTGCAAAATTTTGTTAGTTTAACATGAAATGCCACTGTTGAACATGTACACTTTAGAAATGTTTCCATCAAGTACTGTACATAATAGTTTCCATTATTACACTAGATACCTTTATGGTTGAAAAAAACTCTGCTTTGAAGCTTTAGATTAAGACAACCCTTAATGAAAGCTCTATTCTATGTGCTATAAATGTATTGTATTGGAAAATTGCATCCTTATGTCATGCACAATAGCACCTATTTTTGCTATGCTTTTCAGAATACCAGTATCTTTAATCCTTTAATCCTGATTTACTTCACCTTCTCTATATTTTTGCCTGGCTCCTTCTCCCAAGAAATAATTACAAAGATGGATTTCAGGCAGTTTATTTCTTGTGATTACAAATACATACTGCAGGCTTATAAACTCAGAAAATGTATTATATTTAAGTTGTGCTAATTCATGGTGCTATCAGAGAAAAATAATTATGGTCAAAAATAATTCTTCAGATAAGCTTGCAGAGATTTGACTTTGAAGGTGGCATTTTGGGGTTTTTGCCCCCCAAGTATTTGAGAGCAGCATTACATCATCTCTGTATAAAACATTTTATATACTTTATACTAAGGATAAAAGTTACTTCAGAGATTTTGATTTTAAATTTGAAACTGAGCAAAACTGATGGCTTAAGAGACCCAAGAAAACCCATAGAATGACAATGGTTTGAGTTGGAAGGGACCTTAAAGATCATCCAGTTTCCACCCCCCTGACAAAGGCAGGAACACCTTCAACTAGACAAGGTTGCTCAAAGCCGCATCTAACCTGGCCTTGAACACTTTCAGTTCCATCTTGCCTGCTGCACATCTACTTGATCTAACACGTCCATTGTGTTGTGCTATTGTAACCACGATACTGAGCCATGGGAAATAGTGTATTCAATAATGACTTTTGCTGACAAGTCCTTTTTGATTCTTGGAACAGGAGGATACGGCAGGTTTCATTCTGTTTTCTGCATAATTTAAAGTGCTGCTTACTCCTTGTGCTGCATACAGCAGTTTGGCTAAAATACTTCCATGAAATACATAACGATACAGTTTCTTCCCATGAAAATGTCTCTCTTTATGATGTTGTAGGCTTAAAGGTTACTTTGAACCTTATGGGTATAAGAAGGAGACTTGCAATTTTCTTCAAGACTTCCTTGTTAAAGAAACTTGGGTGTGTTACAGATTTATTTACTAGGATGACTTTTTAAAATGTAGACTTAGCTATTTCTGTGGGATACTGAGGACAGTAAAATTTTTATTACGTTGTGGACTTTATCCTTTTTTGAAAGATGGAGAGAGTAAGCATTTCTATTTTAGTTCCAAGAAGTAATAAAGAGTTTAATTGCCACAGCAGATACCTGAGATGGGCTAAGTAAACTTCTTTCCAAAGTGTTCTGGCTGTATTGGTCAAAGTACAGGAAAATATCTAACTACCTGAAGTTGCATGTGCAGTAAAATCAGGAAGAATGCAGAGTTTAAACTCCTGAGACTCACCAACTTATCTTTCCATTCTCAGTTAACTTCAGTTCAGCAAGTCTTACTCCTGTGGGAACTTACTGAGACAAATTCTATAGCTACATGAGCACAGAAATAGTTTTCCTTATCTTAGTTCCAGTCAATTTTAAAGTTGTAATCTGCAATCACTGTCTTTTTGCATCTTACGTATGGCACAGACAGTGATACTCTTAAATGACTTAGAAGAAACACTGGTTCTCTGGCTTCTTCCTGAAAACTTTCAGATTTTCTTTTTAAATAATGTTTTGTTTTGTTTTTAAATAGAATAAATTGTTTTATTCCTAGGAGTGAGGGAATATAGATATAATGTGTTAATCCTATGAGGGAAGGAATTATCTCAGCACTTGGATAGTACCATCTTTCTACTTATCATTTGCAGGTGGAATTATAGCTCCCAAAGTCCGTCATTAGGGAAGAAGCTTTCAAATTGCAAGTAGAACTGACGGTTCATACAGTTTAACACTTAAAAAAATAGGAATAAGAGCAGGGAACATGCATCTTGCCTTATTTTCAACAATGGAGTGTTGAAAGAGACTTCTGAGATCAACACTTAATTATAGAGTTCTAAAATTCCAGACCCAAATATCCACAGAATTTAAAGAGCTTCTGAACTGAAGTTCTGGCCCTTATTATGATACTAAAATTTACATCCAATATCTGAGCATTCGTAACTTTTTGAGAGAATCTGGCTGAACATTTTGCTGTGACCTTATTTAGCTATTTGTCAAAGCAATGGAATACATGACTTGAATAGACTTTACAGAGAGCTAGAGCAAAATGGTAATCAGTTCAGTTTTCAGTCTTTCAATACATGCATTTTCAGTTTTGTCATGTAAAAAGCTGAATAAATAGCAATTAATAGTCAGCAACAGAGATATGATTTTACAGTTTACTTTATGATCTGTGGACAGTCACTCCAGGCTTTTGCTTTCCTCTTGGCTAGCGCAAGCCAGGCTGGTTCCGTTGACACAGGGTTAGCATCAGGTGTAGAGAACCTCTTGGCCACCTCCTTTGCCAGTGGGGTTGATGGAACAGAATCTGAAATTTCCACTGTTTTTGATGGGATGGGGAAGATAAAAAAAGCATTAGTTGAACCCTGTGCTTTGTTGCAGAATACCAGAGATTTCACTTCTTTTCTACGCAGATGTTCTAATCTAACACTTCATATTTATTTCCAACCCTTTTAATTTAACTCATACTTTTCATTATAGTTGCAAAAGAATCAAGTTAGGAAGAACCGAGTTTCCTTTTTCAGAGTAGACTCCAAGAAATGTAATTCACAAAAATATTTCAAAATTTTCAGTCTCTGTGAGATTTCAAGAAAACATTTCCAGTTTGCCAGTCATTGTCTTTACGTAAACTATTTTAATTACATGTGCAATATAATGAACAATGGGAAATAAAGATGGATTTTTTCCTTTTGGTAATGCAGCTGCTGAACGTGTTATACTGAATACAGTAAGCCAACTGTATCCAGGAGGATTTAGATTTCCTCTTCAGATTAGGGTTCTTAAATAAGCACAGAGAACAAAGCAGTCCTATAGCTCCATGCCTCAGTTAACCACACCTGTGAGACTACCCTGAAGAAGAAATAAACCAGGCTTTTCCCACAGATGTTTGTCACATTTTCTTGAAAATACTGTATTTAAGGCAAACAGCTGTCTCAGCAAGAAAGTGTGTTGAATAAACAACTGATTTCTAACCAGCAACTTAACAGAGCAGAACCGTAGAAGTATATTGTAGAAGTCAGGTGGGAAAGATTGTTTAATTCTGAGATAGTGAATGCCCTTGAAGGTAACCTGGCTAGATATGGGCCCTAACTGAAACCTGTAGTGTAACTCTAAGAATTTAAAGTCACAAAGTAACTCCTCACTAATTTCCAACTCCTCCCTTACACTTTTTTCTTCTCATGAGCCAAAGGCTTTTTTTGTTTAATGTGCAGATTCAGGCCAAATTACTTTTGGTTGCATTTGTTTTTCAGGCTTTGAATGTTTTAAAAACCTTTAAAATTGCAGGGATGGCAAAAAACCATTTCTTTTTAGTCCATCTTTAATCATGTATTTTTAGCTACTAGTAAATGAGCAGTAGCAGCAACTATTGCTGTAGACACTTTGAAAAGCTGATTATTTTAAATGCTATGGTAATTTATGCTATTTTGAAGGTTATACGCTCTTATCAGTTCTTGTTGTACAAGACTCAAGTGCAAGTCTGAAATATACAAACTTTTTCAAATTTTGGGTGCATCTTTTTGATGTCTTTAGAGGAAGACTGCAAACTTTTATTTTAGACATGTCCTAACCTGGTCTTCTGCCTTAAATGCTCTCCTAACTGTGGAAAACCCACTTTAGTCTCATCATCTATAATAAACAAATACTTGTACATGTGTGTAGCTGATAATGGCTACCTGGCTCTAAATGTAGCCAGTAAACACACTCATACCCACTCACTATTTCCTTTAGGGCCAACACAGTTCCATGCTTTCACTTCAAGTAATTCAAAACCAGTCATTCCTCCTAAAACTCTCACTCTAATGCAGACAGACCAACCAAGGATAATGAGAATTTAGCCCTTTTAAGATATACCTTTAGTATACCTTGGATCTAGCCTTTAGTATTACAGATCAGATAAGTTTCAGTAGTTGCATTCCACGGTTCTTGGCTTGGAATAGATTCAGCTGATATATATCAGCTTCACTTCACTTTCAAAGAAGCCTACACTATTTACTGTGCAGCTTGGAAAAAGGTTTCTTCAACACCTATCTGTAGTCTCCTCCAAAACCTTTTGCCTAGGACTAACATTGGCTAGTGAAATATTAGACAAGTCTTTGTTTCAACAATAACCTTATACCATCCCAAATATTACGCCCTTTGGGGAAGTATTTATTTTAATGTGTGTGTTTTTTTGAATGTGGAATTGTTTCAGCTTAACTGAAGTGACAAAAAAAGAGTAGGTTCTGGTTCCAACCTTCCATACCAAGTCCTTGACTGGGGTGGAGAAATTCTAAATTCAAAGTGACAGGCTACCTTTCCTTTTGATTAGATAATTCATTAGGTTTTGTATTTTTGAGTTAAACAAGAGTACTTGTTCCAAATGTTCTGGGGTGAGTACTTGGCAAACTGGGAGGTGTAGGAACACACTATGCATCATTTCCTACAAAAATACACTTCGTAGCAATTAGGTATCATTCCCCTCTGTGCTAAACACCCACTTAAAGGCAAAACAATACTGCAATTGCAATTTACAGTAAATAAAATCCCTGTAATGTGCATTGGTCATGTTCCAAAAATACTGTTGGGTGCGGCCTGGGGAGACTGCCTAATTTTTTTTAACCTGCACTGGGGCAAGTCTAAGGTAACACAGTAATGCAACCTTCATAATCTGTGGAGCCTTGTAAAAACCTCTGAAAATTACATTCTTCTTGCATAATGGCCAGCACGAGACAGGGACAGGTTGTGTTGTTCGGGGCTGAAAGCAAATGTGTTTGTAATTTTAGGGATAATATATGAGTGGGGGAAAATGTCATTCATTCACTTTCTCAGAAACATGCAATACCATTTCTGTAACACATTATTCCCAGCGTAAATGTGAATCTGTTACTGCACCTGTCACAGAAGTTGGAAGGGTGTTTGACTTTTTTAGCTGCTCCCTTCTTTCTAGCCTTGACACAGCAGTCTCAATTTTCTTCTCCCCTTCTTGAGTTGTAGATTTCTGCAGCGTGCTTGTTTTGCTGCTGCTGCTGCTTTTATTATCTGACTGATTACTTAGAGCAGCCTAAAAAAGAAAAGAAAGAAAAACCAGCTAAATGAGAAACTCTCATGTAATGGCTACAAGTAAGAGATGTCATACTTGATGCTTTTATTCACCACCTGTCCTTTCCTTAACTTTCCTTTTCAGTAAAGGATCAAAAGACTCCGATACTTCTAAAAATAACAGTTATTAGAGACTGCAAAAAAACCCAACCCACAATTATATTTGTCATGTTGTCATTTCAGTCAAAATATTGAACAGTTTGAGCCAGCCGTACCCATTAAGGACAACACTGAAACACAGTGTGCACCTGTGGGCAACTTCACACCCACTGCTGTTTTATTTCACCAGTTATCTGTGTCTGCAATCCTGCACATGTCCATCATAAATTTGGATCTCATAAAAACATCAAAGTATACTTAGTTATCAACATAATCTCCTTTTTTACTATCTCTGGTATCTATACACAGCATCACTATTTGTGTAGCATCACTTCTCTACTGTAAGTGGAAGTGTTTTTCTTACTAATAGAAAACCATGGATAGTAAATAGCTACTTGGAGAACAGGAAGAAGTGATTCCTGAATTCAGTGCCTACTTTAGGCATTTGGATGTGTCACATGATGGCTCTTTTCATTCATCTGCATTTTATCCAAATAATGGGTTACAATAAAAATAAATTCAAGCTTACTAATATTCACCTATAAATGAGTAATCTAGCTGTTATTCCCAAGCATTAAGGCTTAACATCTTATTTACTCAAGCTCTGAAAAAAAACATGTTGCATACAATTCTTCTGTTCCATCACCTGCACACTGGTTCTGTTTATGACTGCTATTAACTAAAACCTGATATTAAGGCATCAGAAGTTATGTTAAAATTGTCACACTATTGCACAGTGTTTTCTCCCGGAGGGCCCAGTTTTGAAGGGAACTCCAAACTTTCAGTCTAGGTTTTTTTCCTCACCGTCATTTTAGCTTTTATGAAATATTACAAACCAAACATTCAAAATAAAAACAATCCCCTTTCACATAATAAAACTATCTAACAGTTATAATTATGACATCAGTGTTTCTAATGGGCAGGTTTCCAAAGATTGTTTACATTTTCTTTAGCCAGCTTCTCTGCTTGCTTCGCCTCTCTGGCTTGTCTCCTCTCTTCCCTTGTAGCTTGCTGCTCACGAAATCCCTTTTGCTTCTGCAGCGCTAATGTAATCCAAAGTGGTTGTGAAGTTTCAACTTTTTCCATCAGCTTAGAACCATCTAAAGAGTGCCTGCTCTGGAGGACGGGCTTTTCTGAAAGAAAACATGACAAGAATCGGTTGAAGGATGTGCATCTCTTGTCTCAAGCAAACCCATACAGCTTCTCTACCTTGTGAAAACTCTGGAGCTAAGCCCATAGAATACCGTGCCATTCACAGACCCCCATGGACTCTAAGACAAATCCCGAAACAGTTTTTATGCCCCAGGAACAACTCCTAGTTCAACACATTCATACAGCTGTCTGGATACATCTTTGTGTGTGAAAAAGCCTACCTCAGGCACTCAGACTTACAGCCTTATTTACTATAAAAGTTTGCACAGTGTGAGATATATAAGTGAAAGGGATACATATGCACTGCTTGTTTATAACTCTGATGAAAGGGATCCAGCCACTACATAGGTACTTCAGTTCCCTGGTTTTCCAGCCATAATTAAGGGAAGAAGAGTATCCGAACTTCAGCCAAAAGGAGGGGGCTGAAATTATGTACTCCTGTGCAGAGGCACTTAAAAAATGATGGGGGGGGGGTTCAATTGTCACATGAGCATTTGACTTTCTGTACCCTGCATGGAATTGGGGCTAGAACACAGTATAGACCTGTGAGTGGCAGGGAGCAGCGCTGGGGTGCAAAGGTGCTCAGTGAGCACTGAAACCCTCAACTTCGGTTGTTCTTCCAGGCCAACAGCTGTGCCTCCAACTACTTTCCATAAATCCTCATTTAGAAATGGAAGTGAAAGGAAAACATGCAGAAATTGTAAAATAAAAAGCAGCAGTTCCACTGATACACAGTTTTAGAAGCATCTTGATGCTTGCAAAATTCAAGAATGGAAAATGACTGGGATTTCCCAATTAAATGCAGAATTCCCGCCTTGCTCTTTTGAGTGTCCTTACACTGAAAGGGTAATTTTTCCTCTTTTTCCTTTTCTTCTTATTCTATTTTTTCCTCTAATGCAGAGTATTATTTCAGAGCAATGGGGCTTTCAACCCTCCTCTGAAGGGCCACTATGGCTACTGTAATCATCGCTATTACTGAAGAGTGCCAATGAAACAGACTCCTGTGCTCAGCTATATTGGGTTAGATAGACAATTTGCCAAGAATAGGCACTATAGAGGACCTAGATCTTGATATTTTCCACACTAGATAATATTCCCCTAAAAAATAGAAACAAGATAATGTAAGTTATAAAACTTATTACCTCTGCTCTGATGACACCGTTACACGTAACAGAATCCTAGATTTCCAGGTTGGAAGGGACATCAAGGATCACCTGGTCCAACCTTTCTTGGCAAAAGCACTGTCTAGACAAGGAGGCCCAGCACCCTGTACAACTGAATCTTAAATGTCCAATACTGGGGAGTTCACCACTTCCCTGGGGAGATTATTCTGAAGGCCAATTGTTCTCACTGTGGAAGCCCACAGAGTCCATCTTCTCACAAACAAGCTATAATATCCTTACCAAGGAAAACACACACATTTCAGTTACCTCCTTGAAATTAATTCTCTTAAGCAGGTTGCACTGGCTGCACTGAGTTTGTGTGTTTCTGAATGTGGGAACGGAAAGTCCCATTCATTCAGACAAGCCTCAGCAAAGTAGTGGTATTCCACAAATTACATGCCAGGTAAAAATTATAGCTTAAGACCAAATGTCTTCCTCTGAATCTCCAGGATCTCATTTTGGAAATGCAGACAGTAGCTAAATGACCTTTAAAAAATACATACCTTTCTTCAGTGGCTCGGGCTTTTTGTCATTTTTTTCTCTCCATGGAATACTTATAGATGGGAAAAAAGACTTCTTTTCCCTGATTTCTTCCTCTTCATTTTTGTTCTCATTGGATGGTGTGGAGTGCACTACATTTCCTCTGTCTTCTTTTCTCCATCCACTGTCTGATTCAGCTTTAACCAGCCTTTGCCCCAGTGTATCAGCTAGGTTTGATCTGTTCATTCTAGAGAGAGGAGATGAAGGTGGTGTCTGGCTGATGGGCTTTGGAGCTAAAGCAGGTTTCTGTGGGGCTGGTGACTTGCATGCTAGCTTCTCATGATGGGGTAAAGCACTCTGGCTGGTGGCTGGTAGGACCACTGGTGTGCCTGCTGGATGTGAAATCTCCACCACATTAACTGAAGAGTCTTTTGAGTCTTTTATATTAGCAGGAATGTTTGCTCTCCCCATGCCAGGGGATGTACTCTCTTGTGGAGCAAAAACAGAGGATTCTTTCTCATCTTCTGTTGTAACTAAGGGGTCAGGCACACCATCAAAACTATCTCCTGCACTGTATCTTTTCTTTTTCCTTTGCTCTGCCTGTTGATCATAATGGAAACGTAAAGAGTAGTTTGTCCTTCGTAACTTTATTCCAAAAGGAGAAACATTTTCTTCTCCATTTGGAGCTGGTTTATCTGCTTTTTTGGCGCTGTTACTCTGCTGATTTTCCAGAGGACCCTGAACCTCTGGCTGGGATACTTCTTTACCTGGAGAATGAGGAAAACTTGGAACAAGGAAAGATGGAAGATCTTTTGCAAATTTACAGCCTTCTGTATTGTCTGCCATTTCTCTATGGGATTCCATTTTCTCCTTAGTTTTTTCAGCTAAGTTATCCTTAGAAGTGGACGCCACATCCTCCTTTGAATCAGTGGAAGAGCCAGTGATTCTTCCCACAGCCACTGTTTCATTGCCTTTTGCCGCACTCACATTCTCAACATCTGAATTGGTTTTTGAAGCTTCTGAAAACTTCTGCCATGCAGGTGTTATGGAGAACTTTGCATTAGCAGAGAGAGTCTTCCTCAAATTGCCATGGGAAGCACCACGTCCTCGGGGTGTCCAGTCGTCACTGTGCCTACAGACACTTACTCGGTCCCGCTCGTTGTATTTGCTGTTTTCTGCATTCTTCAGGATTCTGGAGCGGATGGAGGCCCACTCAGCCAGCACAGCCTGGTTGTTCAGTGTCTCTTGTGCATATTTCAATTTGCTGCTGCTGGGTTTGGGATCCTGCTTTTTCTTCTGGGCCTTCTCTGGTGAAGGAATATCCACAGTTTTTCTCTCTTCTGTTAAGCCAAGTAATGATTTACAAGCTGTATCCTTTATCTGGTTCAAGTTAACTGCTGTGCCACACAGCTGTGCTCCAGTAACCAAAATAGCTGTATGGGGCACACACACAGATGACGGGAGTGTATGAGAGCCCTTGCTGACTGTGTGCACCCCACAGTCTTTGATGGACGGAGAAGAGAGTCCTGCTCTTTTGACAGGCATGACTGGACTCAGATTTACTTTCTGAAATATGATCTGTTTATCTCCAGAAGACACTTGAAACGTGAAGGGTCTGGATGCAGTTTGTCGTTCATCTACCTCTTGCCACCTAAGTTCTTCCCCTATTCGCTTTTGTTCCTGAGCCTCAACTTCTCTCTTCAGTTTCTGGGCTAGGGCTTCTTCTGCTGTTTTATACCCTTTTTCTGACTGCTTGAGTTTCGGGGATCTTGAGCTTTCTTGGAGCTTCTCCTCTAGCGGATGCCTATCAGCCCCTCCAGAACACAACTGATCCTTGTCCTGTTGCTGTTCCGAGGATTTTTCTTGTTGGTGCTGCTGAAGATTTTGTCCGTCTGTGTCTACCTTCTGCTCTTCCACCTTGTTCCTTTCCCGCTCATTTTGTTCCTGGTCCTGCTTCAGTTCATCTGGTTGTATACACTCTGCACTTTCCATGTGCATTTGTTTTGTGAGTCTGTGTTTTCTATGTTCTTCTTGTTTCTTTTTCTTACCCATTACTTGCTGAGGCTGTTCCTTCTCTGTCTTTTCCCCTTTCTCCTTCAAGTGCTGCCTTTGATCCTCTTGTTTCATCTGTTGTTTGAGGCTCTCGACTTCTTTCTCCTGCTTCAATTTTATTTCAGATTCTCTCTCTTCTAGCTCTTGTCTCTGGTTTTCTTTCTTATTTTGATCCGTGAATCCTTTTTGTTGCTGTAGCCATTTTCTTTCTTCTTCCTCTTGGTGCTGGTTTTCAATCTCATGTTGCCTTAAGTCTTCTAGCTCTAGCCTCTTTTGCTCCTCCAGCTGTCTTCTCTGCTTCTTCTCCAGCTCCTTGCACCTCTGCTCTTCCTGTTCCTGGTGCTTCTGCTCCTCCAATTCTTGTCTCTGTTGTTCATCCCCATCCTGGTGCTTCTGCTCCTCCAGCTCTTGTGTCGTTTTCTCCTCCAGCTCTCCTTGTTTCTCCTCCAGCTTTCCTTGTTTCTCCTCCAGCTCTTGTGCCTTTTTCTCCTCCAGCTTTCCTTGTTTCTCCTCCAGCTCTTGTGTCGTTTTGTCCTCCACCTTTCCTTGTTTCTCCTCCAGCTCTCGTCTCTCTTTCTCCTCCAGCTCTCGTCTCTGTGGCTCATTCTGTTCCCAGTACTTCTGCTCCTCCAGCTCCTTTTCCCTCTGCTTCTCCAGTTCCTGGTACCCCTGTTCCTCCAGCTCTTGTCTTTGCTCTTTCTCCAGCTCCTTTTTCCTCTGCTTCTCCATTTCCTGGCACCCCTGTTCCTCCAGCTCTTGTCTCTTTTCCTCCTCCCATCCCTGGTGCTTCTTCTCCTCCAGATCTTGTCTCTGTTGCTCTTCTAACTCCTGCCTTTGCTTCTCTAGTTCCTGTTGCCTCTGCTCCTCCAGCTCTTGCCTCTTTTCACCCTCCAGCAGTCTTGTCTCCTCTTTATGGCTTGTTTGCTCTTCTGCTTTCAAAGATGTCTCTCCTTCGAGAACATACTGCCTTCTCTCTTCTTCACGTCTTCTCTCCTGCTCCTTCTGCATCTGCTCAAGTTCTTGGCACCTTTGTTCTTCCATCTCTCTTTGTTCCTCCATTTCTACAATCTGCCTTATCCTTTCGGCCTCAAAGATCCCCCAGTGATCTTCAATTCTTTTCTCCTCTGCCAGCGAAAGCTGCCTGTGCTCATCTCTGTTCTGAATTAGCTTGTCTGCTATGATATGTCCATTATAACCTGGGTATCTGTCTCCATATAGTGGCATGTCTAGGTCATCTGGTTCAAATTCTGTTATTGTTAAACTTTGTGATCCCTGTAATTGGAAGACAAGATAGGAGTTACTGAATATTGCCTGTTGATTATTCTCTACAGTGAAAAAAATCAGTTGCAAATGTGAAACAACTTTGCAAACGAGTTTGTTTGGGGGTCTTGTTTGTTCTGTTTTGTTTAAACAACAATTCAGATCCAGAGCCAACACACCCACCCCAATTCATGGATCATAGATTCCATGGCTCTCACCTATTCAGGTGATAGCCTTTAAAAGAAAGAAAACATTCCAACAGTTTAACACTAAATACTGAATCACCATTTGGTGTACATGAGCTAATCCAGATTGAAACCTGACATTTCAAACTCACAGGAGCCCAAGGAATAGAGCACAAGCTTCATATGCCTGTTCTGCTACTTAGAACTGCACCCTTTAAGCCTGAAATAATTAGCTGTGCTTAAGGGCATTGTTTTGCCAATTATTTCATGGCAAATCTAGCTGCTACTCGCAGAGACAGAAGCTGTTGCCTGCAGAGAAGAGCTCTGTGATGCTAGCCAGGAAAGAACGCTGCTCGGGGAAACACAATTTGGTTGCTTTTCACAAATCCCAAGCCAGTTTATCTTCCTTATTAGATGTGCTCAGGCTCCAGTTCTATTGCAGGAACCATGAGACCATGCATGGGCAGAGAACCTAGATCTCACTGGTAATACTGTGCTCCACTAAGGCACATGCTAGCTGCTGACTGATTCTCTGTGCTTGCCCCACAGCCCTGGCTTGTGCATGCAATAACTCTAATAAACTGAAATCCAACTACCTTCATAGCTTACTCCTTGTCTCTGTAGAGACATGTAAGTCACTCTGTAAGATGACCTTCACCTGAAGAGTCCTTCCCAGTACTTCCCTTGAGAGAAGCATCTCAGCCAGTGCCCTGTCTAGTTATCATCTGTTGAGTCACCATTTGGCTCCAGTAAAATATTCTTTATGAACTAGAGGTTTTGATTTGATTTCTTCATTGCGAGAATGATGCATGCATACAATGGTGTAAAAGAAAGGACAGTGGCCTCTCTTGAATCCTGTATCAGCTGAATGGTCTTGTGCCATTTACAAGCACTAGTAAGATGTCAGGAACAAAACAAAATATCTATGCAGTAAGTGTTCAAAGCTATAGCTTGATAATTCACTGTATAGCTATAGCAAGAGCTGTTAGTTAAGTCTTAGTCCTTCTTACAAGGCAATGATATTATCATTGTCAAAACCCATGCCAGTTTTAGAGAATCTAAGGTTTTCCCCAAGCAAATTTTGCACTGTCTGTTTTCCTGTACCCAAGCAGAATTAGCAGTGGCAGATATCCTTCAGACCTTTATGCCCTTAAGTTTTTACTAGGAAAACTAGAACCATAAAGCTTTCCAACTGTAAAATCCTGGTGGAAGTACTTCAGGTGTAAATAGTATTTGTCTCAACTGGCTGTATTAAAACCTCTTGCCATCTTTTCTAACAATATTAATCACACATTTTAGGACAGTCCTCTGACTATAGCTACTCTTGTTGCACCCAGTTATGGTTATATGATATCCGGCTTCAGAAGTAACCCCCTTCCTTTCCCTCTTTGACCAGTGGTTCAATACCTTTGTTAATCTCTTGTGCTTTCTTGATATCTTCTGCTTTTTTGGCTTTACTGACAGTTTGTGTTTAGCTGCACTGTTGTCTAGACGAGCAATAGCCTGGGGAACTGCATCCAAATTGATTGTTTCAATTGTTCCAGAACAGGAAAATTGTCTTTTTGGCTGAGATGGTTTGACTGGAGTGACCTGTTTGTACCATAAACACATGAAGCTATTATTAAGCTATCTGTTCCATTTAAAGTAAATAAATAAATAATACACACTCAGAAAGCCTTTGCCATTTTGAATTCAAAGGAGCTATTAGCAGAAAAGTTTTCAAACCCTCTTTTTCCATTATACAAATCATGAACTTTGGACATGAATGTCACAGCTGTAACATTTTAGATTTGCAGGACTACACTACATTTCTATACTTTCCACTTAAAAAATTACTTAGGCCGTCCTAAGTGAAGTTTTTTTTACAGTTTAGCTCCACTCTGAAGTTGTTGGGAATGGGAAGGACAAAGGCAGAGTTTTAAGCAACATCAAACACCGGGGCATTTAAAGTTTGCTTACTGTGGAAAAAGAATCTGTAAATAATTTAGATGATACACTTTAGTCAAGAGCAAATCAGATTGACTTATCTAAGTATTATAATAGAACAGCTACAGAGCTGTACTATCTGCATGGGAGATGACTACGGTACTGGATCTCAGACTGTCGCAGTGCCTGCAGAGAACCTTCCCTCCACAGTCATATGGAGTTGTGCAAGCTAGCACCAAAGGACAGCAAAAAATAAAGTAAGGCAATCCTGGCTTTGGTTGGTTATTTTTTTCTCTTGGCTTTAAAATATTTGGGTTCAGAAAGTGCAAATACAAGCAATGCGATTTAGTGAGACTCCTCTCATGAATAATACTGGAACTGTACGTCTAGACACGTAAGCGAGCCTGTCTTCAGTCTCTCCCATAAGTTACCCACCCATCATCCTGAGACTTGTATTTGGCACAGTCCAAGTGGAAAAAGAAGACAGGAAAAAAAAATAAAAGAAGAAGAAAACATCTTCTGTAAGGAAAGAAAATCACATACATTGTTTTCAAGACAGCTCTGTAATCTTCTGAGGTTAAACATATGCTAATTGGGAAGCCAATTACTTAAAAGCTGATGGAACATTTTGCATATGCTTATTGAATTACATGTAGGCATAACAAAATAGTAGAGGCACTTATGAAAATTATGGCTCTATGATTAATACATCAAATACAGGAATGCTGCAAGACTGGCAGAGACTGCTGTTTCCTGCAATCAACTCTTACAGATTTCTCAATCTTAGTTATTGCTTATTATGGGCCCCCAAAGTGTGTAACCTTTACAAAACCTTGGATGATCAATGAAAGGATGAAACATGTATTAAAGCAACAACTGACTGTCAGGATTTTAATAACTAAATTAGAAAGTAACTCCGTGCAAACCAAGTGTTAACACTTTTTTTACCTTTTCTTCCAGTTCATATGCAGTTGCAGGCAAAGTCATTGTTCTCAAAAAAGCTGGAGTGTCATGAGACTAGAAAACAAGATTACCACAGGCAGATATTAAAATGTAAAAGACCTAATAAACATGCTTCAAAGGACTTATGAAAGCATATAAGTTAGGGTAGGATTTTTACCCTGTCTCTTGTATTGGGATTGACGAATACACAGTTCTTGTTCCTAAATGCTGTGAGGTTCATCTTTGCTGCTCCTTGAATCACTGCTTTCTATACAGAAGTAGTTGCTACTACAAGACACTACAAAGGGCAATAAACTCATGTTTCCTTAACACACCAACCAAGTTCCAATTGAAAAAGCACAGCTTTGTAGGATTTCAATGAGCTTTTACTAAGTTTGTTTTTTTCTGACCTGCTCCTAAAGAAAAACTATAGGAACCACATCAGGTGATACTTCTGCTACAAGTTTCAACTCCAGGTTCTTGATGACTCTTCTTATAAAGCAAACCAGCCCCTCTCCATCAATTGAAGCCCCCTTAGCTGCCCTCCCTCTCCAAGCCATCTCACAGAAGGCCATTTTTAAGGCACAGGAGTCAAAGCATCATTCATCAAGCCCAGGAACACCGTTTTTAAACATTATATCACAGTATTAGTTCATAACTTAATGAAGGATGTGATCCAATTACACCAGGTATACATGATTGTTGGTATAAGGCCTAAAAAGCCAGCTTCACAAATATTGGTTAGGTGAAACCCAGCTCTCTTGCCATTGATCCAAGTTACTCAGGAAAATCCTAAGTCACAAAGCAACACAGGAAACCTGTTTGAAGTAAAGCAGTGCTATGTGGTCCTGGCTGCCAGCTCCTAAGTGAAGCTACCACATCTTCTCCGGATCTATGCAGATAAACACACAGAGGAGTGACAAGGCCAATAGCAGAGACAGGAGCAGAAACCAGGGAAGCTGCTGTGCACCAGATATCTCTGATAAAGCAAGTAATGAGTAGTGCATGGAAAGAGAAAGGAAAGTACCGAGTGCTCTGGCTGACTTTATAGATGCAGTGTTGGTTTGTGTCTGCAGCTTTCTCTGAGTAGGGATGTTTGCTCCTTCAGTATTTGGAAAAGAATTATGCAAAGGAACATTCATTCTGTTTTTAAAACCTAATATTTAAAAGACTACATGGTAAGGACTGTCTCCTTCCTTATTACACAAAGATACTCCAGTGGATTTTTAGTGCTTAAATGAGTTTCTCCTTCAAGCTGGAGGTCAGGAAGTGATGTTCGGTCTCCTGCAGGACCCAGCAAGAAGTCTCCCTGCAGGGAATCTATATTGTTGTCAAACACAGTATCCCTGGCCTCGTACCAAGGTGCATAGCCAAAACCTGTCTGCAGCTTCAGTGCACTCTGTTCTCTGAGATGCACAGGACGCTGTTGATACACCTTAACTGATTGCTTCAGTAGGGAGTAGTTGCGAAGTAGAAAATGTTTATCTTACTTTGGCTTCATTTTTGTCCTTTCAGACTGCTGAAAGGTGTGAGTGTGCAGGTCCGGCCCGAATACCCGGCTCCCTGACGTGTCTGACCATAGCCATGAAGGAAGTGGTTACAGGGGAGCTGTGTTGCCCTTAAAGAGGGATAAAGAATTTGGGCTACCTCAGCCATAAGTCTCCCTTTTGTGTGTATAGGCATGAGCTGCAGAGGGTAGTTACTGACTCTGCCTTTCACACAGCTCACACTAGTGTTAGTGAACTAGAGCTCATGTCCCAGTATCCCTTCAGGATCTCAAGGGCTGCATGTACATTATTATATTATATTATATTATGCCTTTCTCAGGGGTTACCAGGCACAAAGTCAGTCTCCTCCAGGCAGGGAAGGATGTCCCTCTGTGCCCTGTGCCATTACTATGGCACACAGAATCAGTCTTGCTTGGAAGATTTCCAGAGAGCTTCTGTCACTTATAATGTACCTTTGCTGCCTGAACAAGAACTCTCTGGACATCTCAATGTCCATAGTTCCTGGTATCAAAACCTTCACAGATAGTTCAAATAGTTATTTAAATTACACTGGACATTGGATTTTAGGGAGCATTCTCAAAATGTTTCTCTCCCTTCTTTGTCTTTGGCTCGTCTCCATGAGAAGTACGGATATTTACCCTAAGGCCCAGGATCTTACAGGTTTAAGCTCCAGACCCCTCCCTTTTTGTAATTATTTTGCTTTTTGCCATTTGATGCTGTGCACAACTTTCCAAGCTGGGAAATCCATATTTCAGGACATTTTCTGTCTCAAATTTTTCCCATCTTAGAGCTGTGCTGTGAGAGATGTGATACACTGCACTGCTGACAGTTCAGAGCAGACATTCAAACTGGTAATTGTCAGACCCGGCTCAGGATGCCAAGAGCACACGCTCCTCACCAGTCCAAGAAGCACGAGCTGAGAGACTCTACCCACATAAAACAGCCTGCTGAGTTCAGCTACGCTTCACTGGAGACATCTGCTATGCCCCAATGATCTTTACTGGTTTAGTGCTGTTATAATGCCATGAGCACGTCGATTTAAAGTGCTTACTTTTTTACCACTCTCTGAGATCACTGTGTTCTGCTGAGTCTCAAGCTCCATGGGGCTACCAAGCAACACATCCTCTTCCATACTAGCGTTTGCTTCCCCCGTTGTCCTCACAGAAATTGTCATTTGTGGAGGCTGCCCAAATTTTATATTCTTGGCCAACTGTTGCTGAAAAACAAGAAAAGAACAACATAAAAAGGTGTCTGTATTATGAACAAAACAAGCCAAGTCTAGCACACACTCCTCCTCCACCCAAAAGCTTTCAGACTCTTGACAAAGAAATCAACCTAAGGTTTAATTTGCTACAACATGATGGGCACCCCGAGTTCTTCCTCCCTGTGAAGTGATCAAGGTCAAGAATTTACTGAATAATTTCCAATTTTGGATGATGAACTTGAGTTCTTGACAGTGTTTCCAACTTTGACAAACTTTCTATCAATTTTGAGACTTACTTTCTCATCTTTTAAATCTATGTCCTAGGTTAAGACTTTGTTTATAAATGCTAATTATGAAAGCTTATGAAAGAGAAATGAGATTATGAGCCAAGAGCACACTGAGAAACTACAACTGCCCCTAAAAGCCACCTTTCTCTTCTTCACCCCCCAAATCCTTCACTTCATGCAACTGAAATTCCTAAAGATATCTTTGTTGTAAAGTTTAGTTTTAAATGTTAATGGTTTGAGCTAACCCTGCTTTAGAGGAGGCAAATTATCAAAGGAGAGGAAACCCAGCTTCTTTTAGATGCCTAATCTTATGGGAACAGCACAGAAATTCATGCCTGTTCATGCTCATGTGCACTGCCACACCATTGCTTTTGCACAAAGAAGTTTATGGAGGGGACATGCAGTAGATGAATGGATTAAAGAGCTTTTCCACCATTTATTTTCCTCGTTGAAGTAATCTTCTCTGAAGGCTCACAAGAAAGTACTCTCAAATTATACCAAGAATAAGATGAATAAAACAAATAGCATATAATATCTGTCCTCTGATGGGGTAAATGAAATTACAGCCTCAGCTACTGCAGAGACATACCACAGTCTTTGAAAGAGAACTTTTTGCAAAAGAATTAGAACAAATTCTCTAGAAGAAGCAAATGGAGTGAGGAACACTTACTGATAGATTATTTTCCTGAAATAATGCAGGGAATCATTCTCAGCTAGGAAGGCAGGCACTGTGGAGTTATTTTCCTGATTTACTCTCTTTCAAACACAGAAAATTCTCCAAATGAGATCTCCCATTTCTGTCTTATATTACTATGAACATCTACAGCTCAGCGATACTCCATTCAACTGTGCAGCTTCTATTCAGGGGAAATGTCAGGTACACACACGGACCCCTGACATGAGTTTGCCACTGAGAACTGAGGAACATTGGAATAGAAAGCATGCAAAACAAAGATTACATTTTTTCCTGTAGCACTGAATCTGTAGCATGGCTTAGGTGAGCTGTTGGCAAGGGAAGGTATGCTTCAGTAGCAGTGGATGGACTTCTAAAAGGATTCAGGTCAGAGCAGTCTCACTTGCCATCATCGCTCAGTGGACCAGACTCTTACATAAAGTTTATCCATATTACCCCAACATATTACCAGATTTCTCTATCGAGACAGACTTCGGTATTAAGTACAATTAAGTTAAAAAGTACATGCAAAGACTCCTTAGATGAGGTTATTAAATTAGAGTAGTTTTTTCTCAGTGCTCCCATTGAGTTGCACATTACTTATGCCCATTTGGATTTTAGCAGAAAGTAATGAAATTCATATAGTACCTGATTTTGGCATAATGGGCAGTTGTGAATGGTAAAGATTTGTTCCTGCCTAGATTACTGGCAATGCATTCATAATCTAAAGGCAAGGCTTTCACCAAGTCTTCCTAGGCTTTCATGTTAGCAGTGCACCTCACTGACTTGAAATCTTATGTTTCCATTGTGTAAATGGGAGCTGGAGAGAGCAATAGATCTGTATTAGTGTGATGACTGCAATCCTGCTCCATTACTGCAGGTCCTCTAATGGTAGTAGAAAATGATTTCAGAAAAGCTTCATTTGATAACATGCTTTCTAGGTTGAGACTGCTCCTTTCTTCTTTTTCAAATTGTATTCCTAGTTCTCCTAGACAAAAAGAAAAAAGGGAATATTTGCATTTCTTGAGCCACTACCCAGGAAACTAAGAATCTATGCATCTGTTCCACAATGAGAACATGCACACGTGTACGTGCTCCTTGCAGTGTGTTCTGGAAGAAGAGATGGTGTGTTATTCTCTCAATCTTCTGATCAGTTTTTTGATCTAGTGCATGTGCAATGCATGTTAGGACTGGTGTGGGGATAGAGCTATTGTGGAGAATAGTCTGTGCTTGAAAAAGAATGGCCATTTTAATTGTCATCAAGGATGTTTAATTGTCATCAAGAGGACTTTGCTGTAAGAATTTCATATTTGTGTATATAAAAGTTTTAAATGTTATTTTGCTGATATTTCCAGGAAATAGACCATCCTCAATGTTTATGGATTGTACCCAGCTGTTTGCATGCTTTAGCTTCATTTCCAAATTACTTCAAAGTTGTAAAAGTTTATTTGCCCAAACGTGCATAAATTACCTTGAAGACTGAAGAAGAAGCTCCAGTAGCCCTCACTTACCTTCCAGGACAGAAGGCTACTCTCTGTATGATTTATTTGTAGTCTTTTCTGAAGACATTTAGCTTACAAAAATGCTCCACTAACAGTTTTCTACTGACCATTTTCTTTCAGTACATTCTAATCCCTAAAGCTGATACAGAATAACAGATGTCAGAATCTCAAATAGCAGAGAAAATTTGTTCTCATTGCTTTCAAAGAGCAATGTTAAACCTGCTCCTTGTTCTTTTGAAAAATGTTCTATAACTACAGTGCAATTATCCTCTCTCAGAAAAATTTATACAGAAGCATTCTCTACCTGATCAATCATAAAAACCCTAAAAAAGGAAAACCACCCCAGCTTTTACTTGGAAGAGCGCACACAGGCATTCCAACCCAAGAGATGGAGAGATACGTCAATATAAGCTGCAAGACCACTGAGAACAGGCCATATTCCCCAAAAAGGAGCACCTCCTTTAAGTTTGTCTAAAGTTTCAGACAAACACAGACTCCTGAACACAAAACTATAAATCCCATGTACCTGAGAATTCCCTGTGCTGACAGCACGTGGATAAAAGCTGCCTAAGGAGGATTATTTGCCACGCACAGCTACCACATATGACAATTGTACCATGAAACAGCAGCTAGAGGAAGAGCACACCAGGGAGCTCCAGAATGGGATCATCAAGCGGTGCTCCAGACCAGCATAACCTCATCCCTAATTATTTTTCTATAAGATTCAGGAGGCACACAAGAGTTTCTCTATACACACTCAATTCAGGCAGCTATCGGTGCAATGCCATTTAGTGTGAAGTGAGGAGCAGGGCTGCACATCTAATAAAGGCAAAGGAATACTGGGAATTCAGGGGAAAAAAAAAAAAACTAAAGTCTGCACTCACCCAATTTTCAGAATCTCCCTCAGTAACTGGATCATGACATGGGCCCACTTTTATTTCATGCAAAATAATGTGCTAAAATGAGATACAAGCTTACCATTAATGATTTCAGAAATCAAACTCCTAGGTTAAATTGTTCTGCATTGGTTGGCACCTGCACCAAATTAAAAAAGCTTAGACTTTCAAAGCACTCTTTGTGTTTGCATAGGAAATGCCACAGAACAAACTTTCTGTATTTACCGGCTTAGAGCCCAGATTAAGCTGTACATCTCCTGTTTCACTCCAATTTGGCTCCTTTTCTGTGTACATGCCTGCTTGCATGCATGTTGGATTCAGACCCCTGAAACCACATCATTCTTATGGCTCTGTGCCTGGAGTGAATCCAAAACCGGATCCGCTGAGCTGTTTGCTCTGTTCAGTTAAAAATCGTTAAAACAGAGTGTACTATTTCAGCTGATTCCATTCAAACAACTGTCGTGGCTTAAGCCAAGCCGGCAACCCAGAAACCACGCAGCTGCTCGCTCACTCCCCCCTCTTTCCCCCCCCACTCCCAGAGGGATAGGGAGGAGAATCCCACAGGTTGAGATAAGAACAGTCCAGTAACTAAGGTATAACACAAATCACTGCTGGTACCACCAATAATAATAATGATAAAGGGAAATAACAAGGAAAGAGAATATAACCACTCACCACCTGCTGACTGATACTTAGACGGGCAGCAATCTAACCCTTCCAGGTAACTGCCTCCAGTTTATATAGTGGGCATGATGTGATGTGGTATGAAATACGTCTTTGGTTAGTTTGGGTCAGATGTTCTGTCGCTGCATCCTCCTGGCTTCCCCCCCACCCATGGCAGACTCAGAAAGTCTTTGGTCAGAGTAAATATTACTGAGCAGCAACTGAAAGCATTGGTGTTATCAGTGCTGTTCCCGGGCCAAAAGTCAAAACCACAGCACTGCACCAGCTACTAAGGAGAAAAATGACTGCTACTGCAGAACCCAGGACAACAAGTCTTAAAATAATTACTTGTTGTATTTTGCTTTCAACTCAAATATGTATTTTTTATGTCTGTTTGCAATGCCCAAATATAAAAAAAGAAATTAAATTATGTTTTCTAGTCATGTATAATTGTGAAATCATGACATATCAGTAATAATTGTCCTAAAAACCATATTGTTGAAATTCCACTTCAGCTTGTGCAGTCCCTCACAGAGACCCAAAAATAAAATGCCTTGGGAATGCACAAGAAGGCAAGTCTGTACAGAGATTTGCCTTGTAAACACTCCAGTGACTTGTGGCCCCTGAGGACTTTTGGAGTCAATAGCCAGTTAGGAATTTTTCTTTCATTGCTCTTTGAACTTTCGTAAATATTTCATGAATAACAGTGCAGTATGACAATGAGTTCTGCAGCCCAACTATGCGTAAAGAAATTCTTTTCATTTAAAAGTGCTACTAGTTTCAACCAAGGCTCACATTTCTCACGCTGTGAAAGACTGAGTGATTGTCCTCTATTTTCTCAATTACACTTGTGATTTCAGGCATCTCTATCATATATTCTCTCTTATAACTTCTTCTCTTGGCTGAAAAGACAACTTGCCTAATTGTTCTTTCTGTGGAAGTGAGTTCACTTCTTTATCCAAATAGGAAAATCCGTAGCATAACGAAATGAGCAAAACACCCCCCATGAGATTTTTTTTCCTGCTGCTACCAAAGAGAGAGAATAAACTGGCAAGTATCATGTAATGTTAGAAGTTATAGTGGAATAGCAGGAGGATTTAGAAAGTGAACTAGAAGCAAAATTAATATAGAATTACTGAAAAGGAGGAAAATAAAAAAGTATTACCATAGATGTTTCGGATATAACATGCAGGAAGGGAACTATTCCACTTTCCACTGCTGAAGCAGCATGTGTTTTCTGGTATTACACTTCAAGAAAGATTTTGGGAGTACGCAAAATATAAGAAAGATGAAGTGATCTGTAAATGGCTCTCTAGAGGCATGTGCTTGCAGCAAATCCAGATGCAAATGGAGATTTTGGTATACAGCTGCAATGGACAACTTACGCTCATTTGTTAAGAGTAAGACTTTCTGGAGAAGCCTGAAGGTATTTAAAGTATCTGTAGTATTTGTCACCTGAATCTCTCCTTGCAGACTTCCAAAAGCAAGGAAGATGCAAGTAATAAAAATGGAACCTCATTTACAGGCCTTACTATATTATGGGAAAAAGGGGCTCTGACTCAGAAATGCTATAATGATATATAATGATATAGGGGAAAAAAATAATGATAAATGCAGCTTCTAAACTTAAAACAGCTGTCAAAAATGAAGAAAATAGACTGAAGTGGCACTAGAAGTTATCTGCAACAAAGAAATTAACTGCAAGAAATACAAAGCTGAGTAATCATGTATTGAAAATTCACCCCCAATTCTATAAAATGAAGGGCATGGAGTTAAGAGATAATAGCTTTGAGGTTTAGTAAATTATTTTGGAGCCTTGTTGAGATGTGGGCAATATCAAACAGAAACAAGAGGAATGGCTGGTAGAATACAGATGTGCAATGCGCAGTAGGGGAAGCACCAGCTTGATCATAAGCTAAGGCACGTTAATGTCTACATGAAATGGCATCCAAAACTAAACAGCTATTAGGTCTGACAGGAAGAAAATGACTGGGCACATTCATAATTTCAAAGCCAGGGAAATGTGAACTTAAAAAGTGTTTTTTTTTATAATTTGACCAAGAAGTCTCGATTCCCAAGGCATGTTTTACCATAATTAATATCTGTGTAAGAAGTGGGTGTTTTACGAACTCACAGAGCGGAGGGCTTGCTTGTTTTAAACCACGTGGCCACACAAAACAGAGAAGGTGCAGCCCAGTAGTTGCTAATGCAATAAGCCATATGCCATAGTCAGCATTTAATGTTTCTTGCAGGTCACTACCACAGTCTTATGGATACCAGGTGACCCAAGATACTTAAAGTGAAGGCAAGAGGCAGAGAACAAGCTGTTCTCATGCCTTGAGAAGCAGCAGCAATGCCACACCATGGCATTGTCACAGCAAAAGGGAGATAATGGCTTAGATGCATCAAGATACTAACACTCAAATAAGTTTCCATTTTACATACTACATTTCCTCTGGGTCTGAAACAGAAACTCTTCTGTTTATTTGCTGATGATTTCTGGCAACTATCATTAGTAGGAAGAAGAGTCACAGCTGCAAAGTGCAAGGAAGCACCTCTAACACTTTGATGAAGTAAAAACACCAACCCACTAACCTAAGAAAGGTAAGAATGTATGAACATGCTCCCAGAGTCTTTCAGGTTATTTCTTACGCACTGCTGCATTTACATTTTAAACATTCTTTGTGTATTATTCACAGTTCTGTATCCAGATTTCAAGCACCAGATCCCAAGAAAGAATATTACCTCAGTGTTAAGAGTACCAATACCTGGGTAACATCTCTTAAAAGGTTCAAGCTGGCTTTCTACACCAGATCTTAAAAACTGATTATATCTCAACAGATACAAAGGACAAGGAAAAGGCTGCTTTTACCAAGGCAGATGGCTTCAGACAACACAAAATAACTTCAGGATACACAAAGGCTATAGGATGTTAACAAGAAGTCAGTTTTTTTTCTCAGCAGAAAGTAAGTGGGTTTTGTATCCAAAGGACACTGAAGCATTCTGCAAGACAGGTCCAACTACCTCTCATCTTTGCCCGGAGTCAGCAGCCATTTAAAATACAATGGTCTCTAGGCTGGAAAATAGCATGCACTAAATCCACCTGACCCAGGGAAATTTAAGCTGAAAAACCAACACAGAGAAATTGGAGCTGTCATGGTATGATTTCTACTTCAAAGTATATCCACAGTCAGCACAGACAACACTGTTCGTGTGCTCTGTCTGCTGACAGCACTGGCCAAGAAGAAAGAACAATTTAATCCTCAAAGTTGGATCTGTCTACTGTGCATGATCTCTCACTTACCAGAAAAGATGGACCATCAGTAGACTTTGGAGGTAAAAGAAATCAGTGGTATTTTGCTAGTTGGCTACAGGGTAACAGCGCTTGCACAGCATTAAAAATTTATCAGCATTTTGACAGGACATACCAGCATCCTGAGCAATAAACTGAAACATGCTTCTGAAGGACAGCTCTTTCAAGGTCTAGAAAGGCAAAAGGCATAGTGCTGGGCATCTTACAGATGTACAAGAAGTAAAGCAAAAATTAGAACACTAATGGGGCAGAGTTCTGGAAAAGAAGGGAAAAGAGGTCATATAAAAGTTCTTTAGAAGCAAATACCTGAATGTGGCATTTATGTATGTATGTGTTTGCTTTGGAGAGATACACAGCAATGTATTGAGAGGACAGGGAGGAAAAGAAAAGAGCTATGCTTCTATAAAAACAGCTCTGCAAAGTTGTCTTACTCTGCATGCCATTCCTTGCAACCAACACTGCCCTCATTTTTTCACTCAGTACCTCTGTAGGTTTCAGGCATACAGATCAGGACACGTCAAAATCAAGAGTTCAGTTCAAGTGAGTTCCACAAGATACAGTCATTTCTGCAG
The DNA here is from genome assembly GCA_032466535.1 of Forpus xanthops. Lineage (NCBI taxonomy): Eukaryota > Metazoa > Chordata > Aves > Psittaciformes > Psittacidae > Forpus > Forpus xanthops. The sequence continues at coordinate 62,396 of JASSUY010054913.1, forward strand.
ATTTGCTTGCAACATCACTGACGTAGCTTTCAAGACCAAAACCTAGATCTTCTACAGTTTATCCAAATTATTTCCATGGGTTTTGCTCTGACAACTTAAATGGCTGAGAAACTGGTCCACGGCTATTGTAGGCAATCCACTTTTATCCACATTTAACACTTTCTGGAGACCATTTTGCACCACATTTTAAACATCTCTCCCACTTACAATTTCTTACCTGAAGAGTTTTGACTTTTCCTAAAACGTTCTCCTGTGACATTGCTTGGATGGCCTGTTCACTCTCTGTTCTCCCATCAGGTATAAAAACACTGTCATGGGAAAAAGCTCGACTGCCCATAGAATAATGGGAGGACCTACAAAAAATAGAAAGTAAATAAGCTCAGTAATTAATTTATGAGAATGACTCTTGATATCATAGCTGCCCTGCTGCGTAGATTTTCCCTTCCTCTTTCCTTCTATATAAAAGCTTTGAACATTCTCAGAAAAGAGGTATCCAAACACTTTCTATAATCGGAAGTTTAACAGAGGTACACAATGCCTTCACTCGCAGTTTTCCTCCTTGGAAGGCCATAGAGTGGGGTGGTTTTAGTAGGTGTGTTAAGAAGTTCAATGAATTTTCTTTAGAAGTCTCGAATCTACATGTTACTTTTAGGATACAGAGTAGATGATGATAGAGAGTGGATGATGATGCAGACTTTTAAGAAAACCTGAATTCCTGCTTAGTCCCAATGCTTGGGACCTACTGTCATTCTTAGTTAAAAAAATAATAGCATGTCCCGAGGAAAGGTAGTTCTGTAACACAAAAAGAGGTAATACACTCTAATAACCTACTTCCAAACCTCATTTAACTGATTATTTACCTGTTCTTATCACCACGAGTATGATCACACTGACAATTATATGATATCATCAAATCCCCAAACTGATAAGAAGCTTATATCCACCCATGTGTGTTTAATTACAAAGAGCAAGAGATGCCCATGTTTCACTGTTAAACTAAAGGCAGACGCCAAGGAGGAGAGTGTGACACGAATGACCTAGTTATATGGCTCTGTTCTAAATCCATGGGCAAAGGGGTGAAACAGAAAGTGTTTTCGTTTACTGGAAATTTTGAAGGCTCATCAGTAAAACTGAGAATTAAAAAAAAAAGTTTGTGGGTTGTTACTTTGGGATTTGGGGCAATTCTGGGGAAAAAAATTTGACTTTGAAAGTCATGTTTTGTCTTGCCTAAAATATTTCACAGTGAGTGGAAAGGCAGAGAAATACAGTCATGATTAAAGACACAGTAGAAGGAAACTTAACTGAGAGGTCTTAAATCTCTCATTTTAATAACCTATTGGCAACACTGTGGAACCCATTTATAGCTTCAGTAAACAAACAATCTGGGGAAAAAAATAGATACTTTTCATACTGATCTAATCATCACAACCTTCTACATGGGATAAAAACAATATAAACAAATGCTTCAGCAAAAGCAAGGAAGAAGATACTTCCAAAGTGGTGGGGAAGTAAAATAACAAGAAAAATTAAAGCCTCACATATGTAAGAAAATCAGTATATTATCTTTCCCTCCCTATTAAAATGTACTAACTGTTCATAAAGTGTTCAAGAGATTTCTATTACATTTTTTGCCTTATTTTTTCCTGGGATATGAACACAACGTTTTTGAGTAAAACCAATAATCTTTTCTTACCAAGGAAGAAATTTACATAGGGTTACATTAACCTTTTATAACTGATAGGCTGCTTTTGGCTTTTATAACAAAATTTCCTACAGCAACATGAAAATAATAGGAAAACGTCTCCCTCTCTCTAGTTTACACATGTACACTATATTTTCATTCAGAAAATAATCAATCCGGCCTTTGGTAGAGAACATGCTCAGCTCTCTGTATTACTTCATCCTTGATGTAATCATAGACTAACTGAAAAACAATTTTTTATCCAGAGTTAGTATTAGAGCAGCATGCTTCATTTGAAACTGTGATGGTGTTGGCTGGGGTAGAGTTAAGTTTCTTCATGTTTGCTAGTATGGGGCTATGGTTTGGATTTGTGCTGGAAACATTATTGATAACACAGGGATGTTTTAGTTATTGCTGAGCAGCGCTTACACAGAGTCAAGGCCTTTTCTGCTCCTCACACCACCATACAGTGAGCAGGTTGTGTGTGCACAAGGAGCTGGGAAAGGACACAGTCAGTACAGCTGAACCCAGCTGATCAAAGGGACACTCCACATCATATGGCATCATGCTCAGCATATAAAGCTGAGGGCAGAAGGAGGAAGAGGGGGGACGTTCAGAGTGATGGCAGTTGTCTTTCCAAATAACCATTATGTGTGATGGAGCCCTGCTGTCCTGGAGATAGCTGAACACTCTGTTGGGAAGTGGTGAATGACTTCCTTGTTTTGTTGTGCCTGTGTGCAGCTTTCGCTTTCCCGACTAAGCTATCTCAAACCATGAGTTTTCTTTTCTGATTCTCTCCTGATCCCACCAGGGGGGTGGTGAGCAGGCGGCTGCATGGGGCTTAGCTGCTGGCTGGGGTTAAATCACGACAGAAACAAACCATCACACAATCAAGGAAGGAGCCGGTCAATAATTCACGATGATTTTAGTCATCAAAAAGGAGGAACATTTAACTGATGCTGTATTCTATTTTAGTGGTTTGGGTTTTGGTTTTTTTAATAAAAACCAACTTGATTCCCTTTGGCTGCGAAAGGCACTAAAGCTTCTTTTAGAAACCTTTTATTAGAGGAACCATAAACGTATATTTTTAAACTCTCTTCTAAAAAGGTTATTATTCAAAATAGTCATGATTCAGCCTGTACACAGAGCTGTGGTAAAATTACATGGCATTGGAATATATCTACCTTATTCAGCCATCCAGGAATCTGCCTGTGAACCACAGTTTGAGAAATTCCCCTTAAATAGAGACAGATTCCTGGCAGGCCCAACTTGCAAAACGAGCAGCTTGACATGAAGCTGTCTGAAAGCTGGTTTTTTTCATTTAACCATGTAGGTCTGTTAGAACCGAAAGCTCCAGCACTGCGTTCAACAAAGGGGAAAAAGCCTGTATTCACAGCCAGAACTGAGCAAGAGTGGCAAAATTTGATAGACCAACTTATTCCAATCCCTCCGGCATTTGCATGATTCACTGTGGGAAACTGCTGCAAGTGCAGAAGGCAAGGCCAGTGAGAATTTACAGTTTACCATTTACCTTTGAGCTGAGAAATCTGCTGAGGATGCACAATCCAAGTCATATTGTGCTCCAGAGAAGATACTCTCTCAAAGGTTTTTCCAGCAATACTGTGGCTTAGATACTTGTGGCTTTGTTTCACAACTATTCACTGTGCATATGACACTATCCTCCCCTTTTACTGTCCAGTGGGTTGGTGTTCTCATACTTAAAACTGGACAGCTCATGTTTATTCTTATTGTTTGTCACAAATAATTAGTAGGTGAGGATTGTAATTCAGGCACCAAAGAGTTTGGTGTCTTGTTTACAAGTCAGTTCTGACCTTACTAATGAATCTGTTAATATTTAAGTCAGGAACAGCCAACCTGCAGCTTGTGAACTGAGCAGGGTTTGCTAGCAGTTGAAACCCTAAAACTTCAGTTGATCAGCAGCAGGGGTGCTCTGGCAGTAGGAACTGCCTCATAATTTGAGTCACTGAAATGGAAGGAATGAGCAAGTGCTGAAGTCAGTGCTGGGACATGGCTGTGGATGACCTCTGCCATCCTGCTACAGAGCTGAGGATACCTTTAGTGATTTAGTCTCACCTTTTGCCCGTGAACTAATCCTGTGAATCTCCTGGCAGTTTGAGATACACAGTAGTACACTGACTTTTGGCTATGTGTAGATTTGGGTTTATGGTAAAGCGTGATGAGACTTGTTAAAATGTCATTTAAAGCTTCCTTTGGGACACTGGGTCATGTGAAACAGCTTGGGAGCTTCATATGACCTGCAATTAGAAGTACATCACCACTGAAAGTCCAACCCTGTTTTGACAAGTTCCCACAGTGGTATCGATGGTAGGTTAGGACCATGCTAAGCACATACAGCATTTCTCTGTTATGTCCTCCTGTAAGCCAACTGATTTCAGTTTAGACACTTCCACATTACATGGTATCATATATTTTTGTTTACGTAGAACAGAAGCAAAAAAATATTTGAAAGCTTTTGTCCAGTTCTGCTTTCTTATTAACTTGCTTCTAAAACATACTCCAAATTGTCAGAATACATGAAACATTCACAAGCAACCCTGCAATTAATTTACCCACAACTTCTCTCTACCATGTCTCCTTAAAATGCTTTGCAGATATTTCAGAACTGGGTGACTGAACATTTTTGCTACCTTCATGTCCAGTAACCTGTTCTAAGAATTTTGCTTAAATGTCTATGTAGACTAAACTACATTGGAAAAACATGCTCACACATTGTAGTAACCTAGTTTCTTTAACAAGTGAGTTTAAATACAGTTTAAGGTGGTTGCAAGGCTACTTCAACTCTCTGAAAGGTCTCTTATTTTGCTTTACCCTATCCTCAATTAAAAGTCACATTGATACCAAGTATGGCTGTTAATAGATTCATGGTATGTCAGAAACCTGGGCTACAGACATAGCCGTGGTTGAAGGTATTCGAGTTTCAAACTGCCATATCACTTCCAGGAGATGTGGGAAAACAGGGCATCAGTTTATAAGCACTTCTGTTGATAATACCGATGATGACACTTCAGAGGCTGTTTGTACTGAAAATAACTGAATCATCATCTGACTCATTTCCAGAAACCTGACTAAATTAAATGAATTATGGATGCGCTATAGCAAAACATAAAGCACTTTAGAAAATCCTTAAGGATGTTCTCTCTGAAGATATGTTGCAACCCAAGTACCACATTCCAGTTTCTGTTTTAGTACACAAATGTTCAAAACTAATTTTCTCATACTCAAAGCAAAGTTGAATTCCATTTGCTCCGAGTTTTCTTTGCCACACTTTTGTCCCTATTCAGATTCTTGAAGACAGGTCAGAATACTTGGTTTCTCAGAGAAACTAAGAACATACTTTTCATATTCTTTCATTAGGATGAAATTCTGAAGAACTACTACATTTTTGAGAACGTAAGAGGGGATCTTTGTTATAGACGGGCTTTGGCACAAAAAGAGTGCACCAGAATGTTTTTATCTTGAGAGTACTGCAAGAGCATAAAAGTACAGCATAGCAAACCATCCCACAGCATTTTATAAATAACAAAGGTGGAAAATACAGCAAGACGTTGGGTATGAGGGCCACAATGCATGCTGACTATGGACATGACATGGACTTTTAGCCCAGGTTTAACTGTATTTAGCTGCAAAAAGACTTGTCACAAATATATTTCAACCCTAACTGCCTTTCTTCTTCGCAAAATAAATATGTTTCTCAGACACTATGTTTAAATCAGTGCCGACATACCCATTTCCCTGGAAAGGGAGAACACCTTCTGTTCTATTTCAGACTTCTGGAAGAATCCCAGAAAAACACAGGTAATAGAGATTACATAGGTATTGGAAGTGTCATAACTCTAAGGTATCTATGTATGAATTTGGCTTGCAAAAAAAAAATCTATATGCAGTAACCCCTCTTCCCATTACTCACTCTTTCTGAGGTGTCTGTGCATGCTAAGAAAGTAAGAAAAGTGAATCGAATCCCTCACAGCGAATGGGACTGCTCTGAGCCTACAAGAAAAGTCTTACTCCTCTCCCTTGAAGACCAGGAAACAGAGATTGCTTTTTGGACCCACATCAGACATTCACTGCTATGCACTGTTTTCTGTTCAGGATGTGATTTTCTGACAGCTCTAGGTACTCCACGTCAGGCCTGGTTGAGGTACCATCCTTTCTCCCTTTATTCTCCTCCCTGTGTGTTCCTGCCACCTCTTTCATGCCTGCTTAGTGCTCATGGTTCACATGAAACAATACAGGGAGCTCTGCTGTCTGAATAGCTAACTACTAAAAAAAACCGAAACCCAAAGCAAACCCAATATATCTCAAAAGCCCACACAACTTCCTGGTCTGGCTGAGCAGACACTCACACACATGCCAGCTGCATGACCAAAGAGTTGCTGGCAACAGTTGGACAACTGCAGTCGAGACTTCAATCAGCATTTACTGCTGTGGAACTGCACCCTTAAGCACGTCGAAGTATGTTCAAGGGTAATACAACACAGAGTACAAGGCTAAGTTTACCTCAGTGCTGGTGGGTATTATGGTTCAGACCCCATTTTTCTCCAGAGCTCACTCTCCTCTCAAAAACAAATACGGGGTCCTTAAAAAGGGGAAGTTTTGTCAGCAGGGAGCACCTGGGTCTCAGCTCTTGCATAATCCCCTATCCGTGCATTGCTGTAGTACAGAAAGCTCGCACCACCAATTGCCTCTTTGGTGTGTCATAAGTGTTCCTCCCACTCTGATATTAAAGAGTTAGAAATAGAAACTGAAAAATAAAGGGAAAGAATGACTTGTTCTGTACTTTCATGTTTGTAGACACTGATTCAAACAAAACCCAGTCTCACGACTTTTACTCTTTTAGATTTCCATTAGAAACCAATTCTGTAATAATTAGAGATCAGAGTCAACTTTTTAACATAAAGTCATTTTTAACACTAAAAAAATAACAAACCATGCCAAGCAAGCATGAATTTATTTTAGCCAGGTATTGATCCATAGCATAATCCCTTCAAAGACATCTGAGAGTCCCCTTCCAGAATAGTCACCCCCAGGGAAATTACAAGTGCAGTGATAGGTTGCCTTTACTTAATGTCTTGTTTTAAAAGGGAAATCTGATTCCAGCTCTTTGCATCTCCTGTGAATGTTCCCAGGGCAGCTAGCAATGAAAAACATAAATTGCGTTTTCTAGTCATTCCAGAGATGCATTAATACTGTAATAGAGGAAACTGGATTGTAATTATGAGCTGTATGTTTTAGCATCCTCTCTTTCATCGTTCACGCTGGAATGTAAATTTTGGTTCTAACTCACACTGGATGTAGAATATTGTCTATGCTGCAACATAACTCTGAGTTACACCTGTGCTCAGACAGCACTTGGCTTCATTGCATTAACAAATCCATAAACATGGTCTTTAGAAACTGAACAGGCAAGCGGGAGATATTTTCAGCAGGGTAGTTGGATTCTTTTTCACAAAGTAAACCAAGAGATCATTTCTGTGTTCTGACGTATACATATCACCTTTGGAAACTGGTGAATCTCAGGGCATTAACTCTGGGGAAACTGTACATTCCCACTGTTACAACCCACCAGAGTTCCAGTGATGCCATTGACCTATTTTGCAGCCTCTGTGTTAGTAGCCCTGCTCATTTCAAAGACCCCATGCAACATTATCTTATACAAAGCTCCAGTTTGGTGTCATCGGGGGCATGTAACCTGTGACCTTGTCATAGTGTTTATTTTTTTTAAAGCAGACATCGACCCTAGCTTTATGTAGCTGACACATCTTTAATACTTGTTAATAATCTAACTAAAATCATCACAATTAAGGACATAAAAAGTAATAATGGGAAATATCAATGACCTGAGTGCACTAATAAGGCTTAACGTCCTTGGCCAGCCTCCTCTGATGCCTCCACACACATAAGTTCAGCAGCCTTATTTAAGATCACAGTTGAGGTTTCAGTCCCTGCCTGAGCTCTGCTGGAGGAGTGCTGGTTTCCAGCTCAGCCACAACTGTGCCTGGCCAGGGAGCCCTTTGATTCAGACCTTACTTTGCATGCTGACTCCCTGGCTTAGCCCTGCCTTCTCAGCTAGGGACCTGCAGCATGATCAGTGGATCCGATCCTGATCTGCAGACTGTCTTCCTGGCTCAGCTTCAGACCTGACTTGTCATCCACATATTACCTTACCTGTACTCCTGTTTGGACCTGCCACCATTCCAGCATCAATCCTGCTTGCCTTGCTTAGACACTGTGGGACTGGGCCCTGGGAAACAAAGCCCCTACTGTGCAGGGGGATGCACCCTGGTGCCTTTCTCACCTTCCCTGAGGGAGCAGCCATGCTCTTGCTGCTGTCTGACAAGAAAGGAATGAGGTGGGACTAGACTGTTCTTGACACGTGAATTTTATGTAATTACTCCCCAGATTGTCTATCTCAGAAAATCTCAGTATGCAGAGTGAAGAAAGGCATCGCTCTGGTTTTCAGTAATTCCGCAAGTGAATCCCTAACGCAGCTTGAAGATTATGGATAATTCACCAGTTAGCATAGAAATATGCAGACTAGTAGAAGAAAAAGGGCTCAAAATGGTCCAATTTTCACACTTGACCTGGCAATCCACTGCGTGTGACACTATTCTATCAAACAGCAACATATGTTTATGCAAAATTTGCTGTAAAATATGGCAAAATGTACAGAAAAGGGAGTGAAAAGTCTAAGTTAGTCTTGGCAGAAATAAGTGCTATATAGTGACTGCATTTAGGCATAAGGAAGGGAAGGAAGGGAGCTGACAAAAGTGAAGAAAATCCAAGTGTGCTTTGTTTCTAAAAGCCATACAATGCTCATATGCTCTGAGCTTAAAGAGATACTTGCTGAAATCAGAGTTCTGCCAAGATGCACTCAAATTGGAGCACTTACAAAGAAAAGGAGGAAACTGACAAAGTCAATTGCAGAAATCAGGCTAATAAGCAAAAGAAAAAGAAATCCCAGTGTACGGAAATCAGATGTGACAGAGGAATGCATCCTGGGAGCTCTTTGAAGGTGTAAGCAGGTAGACAGGTCACTTTTTACTGTTGGTCTACATTGCTTCATACAGAATTGCCCAGTGCTGCAAATAAAGGGGTCCAATTTCATGGACAGGCGCATTCAAAAACTGGAGTTTGTTGAGAGACTTTTCCCTGTAAGAAGAACAATATTGTCACACTTCAGCCTTGAAAACCTGACAGGTCTAATTGCAGGTCCTTTGAAATACTGCATTCAGCCCAAGTAAAGGCACTCTACTGTACCCTGTAACAAAAATTTAACTCTCTTCTGCTGTACACATCAAACCAAACCGACAAACATTCTGTGGGGCACCACTCTGGTGCCTTTTCAGGTATGCCCTCATAATGGTTGATGAGTGTCAACTGGCAAGTAAGACAAATATCAAATCTTATAAAGTTCCAAATCATAGCCTCAGAACAGAAGACTTCAGTGAAGCTCCACAAACACAACTTAACTTGTCTGGTAAGAAGTATTTCTATCCCCCAGCTCATATGCTTAGGACAGAAAGTTACTGAATACAGGTTTTAACTTTGCAAACTCAGTAAAGGCAATAAAAAAGGGAGGAAAAGGAATATCAGCCTTTCACAAAGCAGGGCAAGACAAAGAGCAGTAGGAAACCTCCCGAGTTGCAAAACAGCAAGAATGAATAAACAGGTTGATGTGTGCATATATCAGGATACTAAGCAAGTAATTTACATCTGATGAGTCCAGGAAGTATTTGTAAGAAAGGATGGACAAGCAGATGTCTCCGGCTGCTTCCAACTCAGCTAGTCAATCTGCACCACATGCAGAGTACCTAAATTGCTCCTGGTAAGTCTGCATCACCCAGTCGGCACAGTCTCCATTAGGGACTCGTTCATTATCTCTGGGCAGTCATGTAAGCCAATACAGCATGGAGTGAAATACTAGCTTAGGTCTTGGAAGCAATACAGATATCTTATTTAGTTTATTCTCTTTTGTTTGCTTGTCTCTACCTTCCTGAAGCAGCTTCCTTCCCTTAATATCTTTTCAAAATAACTTCCTCTCCCTAAAACAAAAGTCCACATGAAACACCTTCAGGTAATAAATTAATGTACTTTACAGGTTGATGAAGCAACACAGCCCTATTAAGGCAATGGGAGAATCCCTGAACTTCTGTTGCAGAATTGCAACTTCATTAAATATAAGGCTGTTGTACATTCTTAAAGTTTGAAACAAATGCTCTATAAAACTACTCAGGATTTTGGTTATATAAATATACTAGTAGTTATTTATATTTGTTCTGGTCTATATAAACAGTGGAAGGTAGGCTTTGTATTTACTGTCAACTTGTAAAAACCTATGTATATTATTTTACTTAGCCTGATTCTGCATTCAATTCATAAACATCTGGAATTATAGCAAAAGGCAAAAAAATATGAGGAAGCCATGCTGCTGGAAACAGAAAAGGGTGGCAAAACTAAGCACCCTAAAGCAATCTAATGCACTTTGCTGAACATCTATGCTTGTTTTAGGATGAGTAATGTGGTAAACACCACCTGCAAACTGAAAATTATTATCAAATCCCACCCACACCTGCACCATGAAGCCTGAGAGGGAAAAGAATTTTTTCACTGAGTGTTCTAGCTGGCTAAAACAGAAATCCCAGGCACAGAATTAAATGTTCCACTCGAGATGAGATATGGGACCCTTCACATGTGCTAACCCCCTGTGATTTAAATTGCGTGGTCTGATTTATTCCACCAGAGGCTTACACTTAGTGCCTTTATCAATTAGAAAAAATAGTATGTTTAACAATGCAAGCATTTAACAGTCTCACAAGGGTCTGCCACACCTTCACTGTTGAGGAATGGTACAAGTTCCCATATCATTGTTTGCTTCTGGGCATGGCACTTCATTTTCAGTTACGCTGACTGGGAAATCCCTGATAGTGAGATGATGCCCTTGGATTTGTTCTTGTTCAACAGTTTGCTCTTGATGCAAAAGGTACTGGAACTTCCCACGGTCACTCAGCATCAGGCACACAGGCAGTGCAATGCAATAACAATCACATCTGCATCTACAGCGTGGCTATGCTCAGTCTTGATTTTCTGAAAAGCTGGGTCAGGCAAAAGACGTGCACAAGATTGCACTGCAGAAAGCAAAGAGGAAACCCAGAACTTACAGAATTTCACAGAATGGAACAAAAATACCCAGAAGCTAAAAAAAAAATAATAATAGTAATTAAAAAGCTTTCACGGCTATGATTCGGCACCACTGAAAATAGCATGCAGAATGATATTCCTGACACACATTTCTCTCTTGAGCAGAGGGGTCTGGTATGGTTTTTCAGTCCTCTTGGATTATTTGTTACTTTCAGATACTCACAGCCTCCCACGGAAACAGCTCCTTCTTTTCCAAAGAATCAGGTTTTTATCTGCAATTAACTAACCTCTCTGAGAACTTTCAGATGGAAAGTGAGACAAGTGTCAATGTCCCGATCAGTTTGTGCATCTGCTCTTAGTTTTTTGCTGTGGTTGGGGTGATTTTCCTTTCGGTTTGATTTTTGGTGGCGGGTTGGTTTTCGTTGGGGGGGAGGTGTTGGGTTTTTTGTTTTGTTTTTCTTTCTGTTCTGTCCCTGGTTAGAGATTGTTGACAAATTAACTCTGCAGTTTCTTTGTCCCACTATTTCTATAGAAAAGACTCACACAGTCCTTCTGTCATCCTCTCTTGCCGCTGGAATATGATTTGATTTCCAAGTGCCTCTCTGCTCTCTCTTCCTTCTACTCTACATTCAAATCATGTAGGAATAAAAGCAGCCTGTCTGTTAATCCCAGCTACAATGCAAAAACTGTATGCAATAGGCTGAAAAAGGATGTGTCTGTCCTGAGCCAGAGATACCACCTTGCAGGGAGAAGTACTTAATAAAGTGCATGTACTTTAAAACACGGGTGCTATTAATACATCTGCCCAGGTGCAGACCGGCACATGCACCCAATAAAGTAACCCATGAAAGAAGCAAGACCTCAGGGTCTGCAGCAGTGGGTATCATGTTCAGAGGAGGCACTGCCATGCACACAGTTATAAAGCGGTGTACAACTCACTACCACCCAGCACAGGTAGAAGTTCATTTCATTAAAAGCAGGGTGACCAAGCCCTGCATTTGCACGGCCGGCAGCAGCCCCGTGTGCTTACCTCAGACTGCTTGCCTCTTCATCGGAGGAGAAGGTGCCGTTGCAGATGCTGCCAAAGGAGTGGCTGGGCTTCAGTTTGGCTTCTTCGCACTCTGGCACAGGCTCTCTTTTCTTCCTCTTGCCAAAGAGCTTCTTGAAAGGCTGGAATTTGCCTGCTTTTTTCTTGTCTGTGGATTACAGGATAGACAGGCGCAGGGCTGAGGGACGCAGCTCATGAGCATGAACCGTGGCAGCAGGTTCAAAGGAAGAATGAGGTCAAAGAGCAAGTCACCAGCCCAAAGCAGCCTGACGCTTGCAATGTAAATGCAGGGCTGCAGCTTGCTGTTGACGATCAGACTGACAAAGCAAAGGTAAGAGCACCAAAGCATCTGCTCTTGGGTTTAAGGATCTGCTTGGAGGTATCAAAGCAGCTGAATGTTTGGATGAAGAGAGAAGGCAATTTTGCAGGGGCATAAAATTATACTGAGGCTCATTTTTAGGTTTTACACCACACTTCTGACCTTTTCTCCTAAAGACAATCCCTGCTTTGATCACCTCGCTTTGGCAGGTACTGGATGCTCTGCTTTGAATTAAAAGCCCTTGAAAATAGCCAGCTGTATTTTACTTATGTAGCCTCATAACTAGACAAGTCAATTTACAAATGAACAAGAACAGGATAAAATTCTGTTGGTCAATGGGTTACTTCAATAAACATCCAGCTTTATATCAGCAAGTCAATACAATTTTCTGACTGCTTTTCCCCAAGTAACTGGGGACAGAATTTGACCAAGCATTTCTTCCCTGAGACACATTTTAAAAGCTTCACCAAAAAAAAAACACAGCAAAAGACAAAATGACATGAAGACAGGAACAAGAAATGAAAAAGTTAGCCAGAATAAAGCAAAACAAAACTTTTTTTCCCCACCAAAGACTCAAGAAAATAAAGGCAGCTTCAAACTACTTTCCCCACATCCACACATCCATTGAAAAGAAGTACCAAGTTTCTTGTTAAGCACTGAAAAGAAAGGGTTAATTTCTTGGGGCTGAGATGCACCCAAGATTTTTTTAAACATCATAACTGTCAAAGAGCTTCAATTTTTTTCTGACTTTACTTACTTTTGCATTGAATCTACTTAAAAGAATCTACTTTGTTGAGTTGTTTGGGTTTTTTTAAACCCACTTTTAGCCTCCTGTCATAATCCAGTTTGAGAAGCATCACATTGTACTGGTGATGTATATTTTCATAAGGTCATTAAATCCTTACAGTGCTTTTCTTCCAGGCTGCATGCATACACACTGCCTCATCATGCTCTACTCTTCATATAAGCTGTTGCTCAGCAGAAAGCAATGGTTTTGTTGCAAAATACAGGGGCTCCCACAGGAACATTTGACCAGGAAACGTGAAACATCTTCTGTAGGGCAATAGTACTCAATACCATCAGGTTTTTCATTCCACTCTGCTATACTCGTGTACAGCAAAGCCACATCTGGGCAACACCCCTTTGTGGTTGCTGGGGGCATAACTACAAGGTATTCAGAGACAGAAAATATGCCCAAACGTATCTGGCTACTTCCAGTGACAAGTGGTTCACAAACTGGTGCCAGCAAGCCTGAGTTGAACCAGGTGTGTGATCAAACTTGCATAAAGAGCAAAAAAGCCACTCTGTTAATCTATCTGTACCCAATTATGGATTAAGTAGGAAATCTAGATTGAAATATACTTACAGAAGCAACAAATAATTCTACATTTCCTTTACAGATCCACAAGAAGTTTACACAGGTATCACTCTTCTCGTTGAGCAGTCAAGATAGAGCATTTGTACACCTTCATTAAGGCAACAAGGCATCCCAGTAGCAACATAAATAAAGAATTGAATTATGAAACTCAGATCCATGCCCAGCATTAGAACTTTTCCATCCAGAATCATTGAACCACAATAAGCAGATGAGAAAAACAACTGAAGCTGCAGTTTTACCAGTGTAGAAGAGAAAGGGGTTCCGAAGTTTATTCTCCCCTAGCTCTGCTTTCCATGGGCTGACCAACTGACAACTCCAGCAACGCCAGCTGCTTGATCTTCAATTCTGAATTTAGAGAAACATATTCTTACACGAAACCCCTAACCCCTAGGCAGGCAGTCATGCAGAGAAAGAAAAATTATTGCTCTAGGCCACAGCTGCTCCAACCCTTCACACGCCTCAGAAACTGCCTGAAAAAAAATCATAAATCAAATGGTAGCACATACAGAGGAGAGTGCATCAGTACCCGACACAAGACTCGGTGAAAGAGCTGTTTTTCCACAGTTCCCACCTTGCCTGCTTCCTCAGCCTCCTTTGAAAGGGAAGGCTGTATGATGTGTTTCTGTTGGCTAATGTAATTCACTGCATAAATCAATTCAACTACAGCATTTTTAAAGGAGGTTTTTCCTGTGTCATTCATCCACATTACCCTTGTCCCCTCCTCTTTTGGAGGTTTTCAGATATAACTGTGAATTACCTCATCAACTCTAAATCTACTGTACTGATTCACCAACTATGAATCTAGGTGTTGAACACATGAGACAGGTCAACACAGCTTTCATTTCATCAAAATGGGTGAAAGCCAACACGGTTGTCTCCAGCCAAGATTTGATTTTCTCCATGTGATTTAACATGTCCCTTAGCTGCTTCCCCACTCCATACCCCATCATCACAGTTGCCACATTACTAAGTGTGAATTCTGTATATTAGGCTTCATGACTCATTGCTAAACCAACAAACACCCTTCTCTGCACACACTATTCCCCATCCTGCCAGAGCAGGGACAAGGAGCAGCCTTCCCTTCCAGGTTTCTAAGGAAGCAATGAATGACCGCTAAGGCAAAGTCTATTTATGTAAATTTTCCACGAGATTTTATGGAGGAAGGTGTGGGATGCTATCACCTACAGGGTAAAATGCTTTCTGTAACAGTAAAACAAGTACAAAAAGGAATCTAAACATTGGCAATGCAACAGACAATGCCCTGCACAAAAGCCTTTTCAGTCTCTAATGTGAGAGCTCAAACATGACTCATCCTTCCTGTCTATCTGAAAGAAAAAAAAATGTGATAGGAAAGGCTGAAGCTTAGGACATCCTATGCTGCCGATTTCTGTCAAGGACAATTGCTGAGATAGCCAGGAAACAAGTCTGCTTACAAGGGCCATTTGGTTCTCTCCTTAATCACTGGCATGAGAATCCTGCAGATACATCCCCAGGAGAACAGGGGAAATCAGCAATTCGATCTTTTTTCCTGTCTGTTTGACAAGCCTCTTGTTCAAATCGCTGTAAACAGTTAACAGCAAATCAGTTTTAAAACACAAAAACATGAGGTGTGAAGGCGACAGATAAACAAGGTTGGATACCCTAGTTAGAATAACACAGCACATATGGTAAATGCTCCCTTCTCAGCTTATTTCAGAAGAGTAGCAGAGCAGATTAGAATAATCTTTAACCTGTCATAGAATTTGCCAGCTGCATGAAGACATGAAGTGCCTGACACAGAGCCAGTTAAAGTGGAGAGCATTGGCATCATGAAGGCTGCACATGGTCCCTACACTCCCAATGACAGTGGAGAGACTGATAGGAGCACCTACCCCGCTATCACACTCTATTTCACTCTAGGGTGCTTTCCAAGCAAGATGAAGGCAGGTGCAATGGGCTTTATTGCTGGTAATCAGGCACAGCCTCTGGCAAAGTCTTAGCAACACACCAGCTGACAAGCCCTCATCAGATATCTTGTAGTTGAACTGCTAAAATGTCACCCAAATCCATCGGGACTCCTAGGCTGTGACACTTTCCAAAAACTGCACAGGATCCTCAACACAAGCAAAGGTCAAATAAAGATTTAACTACCTCTCTGTCAGAGGGAGGAGATTTAAATGATTGTAAGGAGCAAGCAGTGCATCCTAAGCAAGCACGATGCAAGGGTGAGACTGCACCACTGGATGGGACAGAGGAGCTGTCAATGCTACTGGAATCACCTGAAAAAGCAATTTTCAAGCCAAGCAAGCTTCACATGAAAAATAAAGTCTCACACAATCACAGAAGAGACACCTAAACCTGTACAAGTTGTTGGTTCCTTGCAGCTTTACCTCTTTGCTGTAGTGCTGGGGGCACTCATAGCAGCATGGGTGAGAAAACCTGCAGGAAGAGATCTCCAAGCAGGGCTGACCAAGTAAACGCATCAGCTGGTGAGTAGAAAGGTTATCATTAAGGGGAAAAATAAACAAAAGCAGGATTTATAGTGGCTTTTAAAAGTTGAAGTCCTTGCGGCCAAGATTTTTCAAACCTCAGGTCTGCAAGGGGATTTGCAGAGATTTCACAGGCATTTGTTCATTATGTGAAACACAGCACTTGTCTGCAATATCTGTCTGTAGTATGAGATACTGCACAGAAGCTGTCTCCAAAATAATGTCTTCCTTGTTAGTGAACGCAATGGCCATAAAATATGGTGTAATAACCTAAATTTATGAGAATATGAATTATTAAAATGAATAGGAGTTTCTATAAAGAACTTAGAGAATGGAAATCCACATGCACGCAGATTAAAAACTGCATGGCAGGGAGAGGTCAGGTGAGTTACTGGGCTGTGGGCACAGTACAGCAACTAAAGCAAAAAGGGAACTGAGAAATACTCTTAAGGGGGTAATGACTGACAACACAAATCACATCTCTAAATCAGAAAAAGGCTGTTATGCTCTACATTGCAAAAAGTCCACCTTGATTTTAAGCTAAGGGTACGCATATTCCTGCCCTTTTTAAAATAGCTCAGGACAGCCGCTACACCAAGGGCCCTGCTGAACCCTGGATTGGCCATGCATCTACACAAACTTCTTCATTTTCAAGTCCCCAGTGAAAAAGCCTCCCTGCCTCCCCCCTGCACACTCTGTTCTCATAGGGCACCAAGCTTCCCCGTGCAAAACAGCACTGGCACTTGCCTCCCGCTTTCCCACCCACTCCACATCTCAGTACATCCATTTCTGTGAGTCCCCAGAGCTGCTCCTTATCGCTGGTACACTGGCATTCAGAGCTGGGAGCAGCACTCCCCAGAGAGGTGTCTCCACTCCTCCAGGAAGCACAAACTAATTGGGAGCAATGAGGAGGAGGGCAGGCTCTGCTCTGCTTAGCAATGTTCCCATGGTTTAAAATAGGCGTGAGCTCCAGTACCTATTGAAACTCATTGGATTTCACAAGGAAAGTTGCTTTCTGGACACCTTCTGCCTCCATGACCTGCCCTCAGTCCATTGCCCTCTCTTCTATATGTAGCTAAAAAGAAAGCTGACAAATGAACACAGTACAGATGCACAAAGTAGTTGCAGCACTAAAGACTGGGAGGAAATATTTAAGATAATACAAAGGGAATAAAGATCAACATGAAAAAAAGACAAATGCTCATATTCAATATCATAACTTCCCAGCAATGAGTTCAACTGCGTGAGACATTTAGTGATAGCGCATAACAATCATAAAGCTGACAGTATGTAATAGCCCCACACTGACAGTGATAAGATAATATGACCAAATATTAAATCAAATACTTGAGAAACATTAAATGAAAAAAAGATCGAGCAGGATTAAAGGCAACAAACTGGTGCAGCCAAAACAGCCTCATGAAACACTGAGGGAAAGCAAAGGAAAAATAGCATGCCAATGCTTGCCTGTTTTTCCAAGAGTATCAAATGATCTTATAAGAGATACTATTTCTTGCAAACCTTGTCCCACAGAGCAGATGAGGTATTCTTGGATTACCTGATATAAACTAGTAATACTACCTAAAGTATCCATAACATTGCAAGAAGCAACCTTACTTTCCAGAAACATCTATTTTCCCTTGCAACCTGCAGAAGCAAAAACATTTCCATAAAAAACAGCCCATTTTGTGATTTTCTTCATCCCAAGCACTGTATCTTCTAAAGAAACCATATGTAGCAGAGCTACTCGGCTGTTAGGAAACATGTATGGATCATCAAAATAGCCTATTAATGTTCAAACACTACATATTTTTATCATCCAGAGTAAGGAAAGAGCTGTTTCAATGTTTCTCTTGGCACAACAAGGAAATAACAGGGAAGGCAAAAGCTCATTTTACACACTTCAAGGGAAAAGTACTTAACCTCTGTTGCCTGAGGACTGGCACATTGGTCTTTAGTGGCAAAGAAGATATATTAATGAAGAGAAGGAGTTTTAAAGAGCAGTTTTAAAATGTATAGA
This sequence comes from Forpus xanthops, assembly GCA_032466535.1. Classification (NCBI taxonomy): domain Eukaryota; kingdom Metazoa; phylum Chordata; class Aves; order Psittaciformes; family Psittacidae; genus Forpus; species Forpus xanthops. Next base: position 80,490 of record JASSUY010054913.1, read on the forward strand.
TTACATTAAACAAAAACTAGAGATAAGTAAATACTGCTCCTACTCACTTCTTCTGTCTCGTGTTCTGGCAAGAGTCTCACCTCCTTTCCTTTTTGATCTCCTGTTTTCCTCTTTTTCCCATCTATAAATTAAAGCCTTCCCAGTCACATTTTGTATTTCTGTGCCTGATATTTTTATTAATTATCACAATTAGTAGCCCTAGAGGTCAGAAAGCCTCATATTCCTCACCATACCCTTTATTTTGGCACCAACATCCTGCCTCCTTAATCCATTCTATCACCAGCCTTTCGTTTGGGGAAGACACTGCTCTGAAAAAAACAGCAAAATCTAGAGCAGGCAAGTCACTTTGGGAATGTGTGGGATAGGCTGGGGATATTGGGGACTCCCAGCAGGGAAGACAGGATGAGAAAGTCTGTAGAAACTCCAGCAGCAAACCTTATTGTAGTATGGAAGTTTCCTTCTTCTTTCCCAGCTTCCAGGAGGAAGCCCCAAGTACAGGTTACAAACTAGTGGCCAGGGGATTTAAAGCAACTTGGGGTACACATCCTGAGCATGGTGACAGAATCTAGTGGAGTTCATACATATAAGGCCATTTACAAAAGGGTTAAGTAAATGCAGTAGATGTTACCGAGGTGCTGGGCTGCATTGCAGAACATATGGGAAAAGATAAAACCTGCTTATAATAGCTCTGGGCTCAGTGATGCATGTGAGACTTTTAGAAAGGAAGAGACCGCAATAGCTTCTGATTCACCAACTAAACATTCAGCCATTATGTAACAGAAGGGAGAAAGTTTATTTTAGTAAGGAAAGACTTATTAACTCATTATTCATGATGGAAGACCCTTTTGGTATGCTGGGTTTTATATGAGGTTTCCAAATCTGCATTAAATGCTAAGGTCAATGCAGTAGAGATGTTGGCTCATTATTTCCTTCTCAAGAGAAAAACAAAACAAAACATGGGATTCCCTTAGCAGATTCATCTCCTACATGAGACAATTCCTGTGTGGAAGCATTTAAAACCTGAACTACTGGCCAAGCTGCAGATGGAAGGATAAACTCCCAAAGGCAAAACAACCTGCCTGAGGCCCTGCTGCAGAGCAGTCCAAAGTCCAAGGCATACAGCCTGAACCAGCCAAACACCTCCCCACTGCCCCTCCCCAGCTCTTGGCTGTCATTTGTACCTCCTCAGCGCTGGTACAAGCTGCTGGCAGGTGAGGATCCTACACTCAAGTCACAATTACTGAGATCATTCTTGGTATGTGTTGCAGGGAACTGTGTTACGTGAATTGGTTTTTGTGCCCTATCAGCTCCTAGAACGAGTCCCCTATTACACTGATCAACACTTTTGGACCATGCCACTTTCCACTTTTTCCCCTGTGAGAGAAGGAGCATTTCAGCCTCACGGAAGCTACTGGCTTACCATAGAAAATGTCAGTTTGCATGAAGGGAGTGTGAAACTTGTAGACCAAACCTCTTCTGTGATAAGGCACAAGCAGTAACAGCATGCTGCTGACATCTATCGATAAGACAAAGTTGAGAAATAACCTGAACTCAAAGGAGAGTCAGACTACCATGCCAGAAAGACTGGAGGCTGGAGGACTGGGATAACAGAAATAAGAGACAATGGTGAAGTACCATGTACAAACTCACTTGGTTAGGGCATATTGCTGAGTCATTCTTTTAGTAATGCATCCCCAAATCAGCTAGAAATGAGTGAGAAGACAGACCTGGCCACACCAGCTGTTCACAGAATAATTATATGATATAACTGTGGTGCAGCTACGAAGAAATTAAACGTCATCCTATGGGCAGGGATCCTGGAACTGATAGGAGTTACTGCCTGAGAAAAGGGACGGAGAGATTAGTGGCTAATAAATCACTGGGTGCTAATAAATCAAGGCTGAAAACAAGCAGGTACATCCAGTACATTTTGGGTTTTTCCCCATCTTTTATATGGGAAACAAACTAATACATTGCTAGTGTGTTTTGACACAAGTCTTTCCTGAATGTCACATGAATGGCAGTCTTATTGGGTAAAGATTTCTTGTCATGGTGCAAGATCAGATACAGTATTTCTACTTTTGCTGCCTGACACAAACTGAAAACAATAAAGACATACAGCAGCTGTGAACACTAAAACTAGTAATTTATGGAGCACTTTCAACACATTGTCACTACTCAGAACAATAATAACCACTTAATGAAGAAAAACAGCAGAAAAAATTGAGTGAATTTTATTCATTGTGACTGGCAAGTGTCAAACAATGGCTTCAAGTGATTTTCTTTCAGTTATTTTTACAGTTACAGTCTAATATACTTTCTATAAACATAAATATATAATATATATACTTAATATGCAACAACAAACATGAATATTACCCTTGTGATTCAGACGGACTGATAATATATTTTAAATAGGTCAGATGAAATGAAGAGAGTCAAATTTTCATCTTGCCTTATGTCCCCATAAGGGATGTTTGATTGCGAGAGAGATTGGAAACTATCAATATGCCTTCTGAGCAGCTTCATGTATCACAAGCAAAATTACCGGGTTGTATGAATTAAATATATACATATATATAAAAAGTTCAGGCATACTTCTACATGTAACATAAAACAGGGTGAATAAACCAAAAATGATCCCATGCCTGTGTGTTGTCTTTTGAAGTTCCAAGAATTAAGTGATATGAAAAGGCCTAGACTAAAAAGGGTCTTACTCCAAGCAGAATAACAACCACTGAAGTAGAAATACTATTTTAATAATTTCCTCCTTCAATTTTATTGAGGTGCAGCTGAACAGGAGGCAGTAAATCCATCTCCCCTCCCCAGATTTAGAGGGTTGGGATCTCAAAACCAGCTCTAAATTTTGCAATGAGTCACAAAAAAACCATATTTGAGTGACCTGAAAGCCAAGTCAAATCTAAACTCGGGCTGAATGTGACCAAAAGAGCTAAAACACTTGTGACCATCTCTGATTTCACAGAATCAGAATCATGCTGCCGTGGTTTACAGCTGGGTAGCAAAGTAAAGCAAATCATAGAATCATAGAAGAGTTAGGGCTGGAAAGGACCTTAAGATCATCTACTTCCAACCCCCCTGCCATGGGCAGGGACGCCTCTCACTAAACCATGCCACCCAAGGCTATGTCCAACCCACCCTTGAACACCACCAGCGATGGAATATTCACAATTTCTCTGGGCAACCCATTCCAGTGCCTCACCACCCTGACAGAAAAGAACTTCTTCCTTATATCAAATCTAAACTTCCCCTGTTTAAGTTTGAACCCGTTACCCCTTGTCCTATCACTACTTTTCCCAGCATTCTTATAAACCCTCTTCAGAGAAACTATTTCTTAAGAAAAGAGCTGCAGAAACCACTGCATTCACAAATTCTCCAGCCAATTTTGGTAAAAAAGCACCAACCAAAGTGAATATTTGCATGGTGCCAACCACAGGGAGGAGAAGTAGAGAGCAGGGAAGGTTTTTGGTTTTGTTTAGATTTTTTTCCTGAAGCAACCCAAACCACAGACACCTTATTCTGTTGGGCAAGGTGGTCAGAAGGAATCTGATTTTCCTATCACCAAAACATGACAGGAAATAACAGTGAGCAGCACAAGTGAAGAACTTGCTCCATGTTCCCCTCCAAAGCCTGGAAAATGCTGTGCTCCTGCAAGGAACCACTTCTTCTCGAGCTCTGCAGAGCCAGGCAAGGAGGACACCTTCACCTCCTAACTGCTCTTCCTCTGTCCTTTTGCATGCTCTCCTTTCACAGTCACTCCACCAGGCTCACTTACATTGGATAAACAAATGCTCTGCACAAATTGACATGAACTGTGGCCAGATTAAGAGTTGGGACAGGCGGCCTAAATCTGTGAGATTGCTTATAGATCCAACATCTGTTTTTTCACTGTCTGTGCAGCTTTCACTACATACACAGGCCTAGATTATGCCCCTCAGGAACAGCAGGCATTAAAAACTGAGATGTCCTCTATTCTATTCATGGACAAGATTTGCCTCCTAAGCATGCAAGCAGGAGACTCAGCCACAGACCCTCCGAACACCAAAATATGCCAGACCTGGGTAGATCTTAAATGCAAGTCAGAAAGTCTTTTTCTCTACTCAGCTTACAACTCTTCCTGCTCCTCCGCACCTTTAGCATCACCTCCACGCTGCACAGAGAACAGAATAACATTGCATATTTACCTGCCCTGCTGACACACTGTTATTCCAGTCCTCACTGGATCTCCCTTCTGAGTGCCAAGGATATGTGGCCATTTCCACCTTTTCCTGAAATTGCCAATTTTTGCAACATAGATTACTGTCGGTTTAAGGATGAAATTGGTGTCTCAGTATTGACTTCAATGTGATCAAGAGAAAAGCTTCACTTGAGCCAGCACTTAGCAACACTGTTACCAGCAATTTCAGTAATAATATTTTAGGTGGTTAAAAAGACTACAGAGACAAAACCAGTATTAATCAGTAATTATATTAGTATTGTGTTTCAAAGCATTTTACAAACCTTGACTAGTTACTACTTATACATCACCTGTTCCTACATGGCAAGCTGACAACAACATGCTGAGCCACAAAAGCAAATCTCAAACAACTTCTTCACATGTCATAGTCAAAGACAGGATGGAGAACTCATAGGTGCTCTCCCACATCTGCACTGAAGCCACTTGTGTTGCCTTCAGCACCCAGGCCAAGCACTGACACAAGATGTGCGCAAGATATATTTTTTACAGGAAGAGGACTCAAAGTCTTTGGGTTGAAGTTCTGGCCAATTTCTCAAACACTAGATCTGCTTTTGAAAAGGAGCTTGAAATAGACTCGGTTCCTCATCTTGTCATCAACACAATAAAATATAGAGAATAAGAAGATATTTCCTTATGACTATTTATTAAGAAAGAAAGAAAATGTCTGAACACACATCAAAAATATTATGATTTGTATGTTTTCAGTGGAGCACTTGCTGTTTAGAGACAACTGAAGAATTGAGTTGATCATGGTTTGCCTTTGTTTTTCAGGCTTAAATAGGACATCCCTTGAAACACTGACTGGAAAACTCAGTGAAATCTGATGAAATCTTACACCTTAGACTTCGCTATAGATATCTAAGAAACAAACTCTTCTTGAATATCTTTCTTCTGATCTTTGCAAAACTAACATTGTTCGCTTCATAGAATACTCAAGTAGATGTATTTTGTCATCTAATTTATTTGGGTAGCATATTTATTAACATAAAACACTAATAAGTAGAAGCGGTGTTATTTAAATGTCAGCCAAGTAAGATATCTGCGTGAACACTCAAATTAAAAATATTAAGAAAGCGTTCTTTATAAGATTTGTACCATCTAAATGGAAAAAAACCAAGCTAAGTGAAATCTCCCCCTACCCATTCTATTTTATGATAGAATAAAACTAATTACTCATGAAGAGGCAAATTTGAAGAGGAGAAGCAGCCATAAAGAGATGATACCCAAGCACTTATAAACCTGATCATTTTTAAAATGTCTAAAATAATTAAAATATAAAAAGGCTTTTGCACAAATGAACTCTTCCGATCCCTGAACAAGGCCAACCAGACATTTCCTTATAAAACATCTTCTTCTCTCTAGACAGTGGGAATAAAGAGAAAAAACTATTTCCTATTTTCATGCTGTTTCAGTTCCAAGCAACAATTTCCTGAACCAGGATGTAAGTGATAATGCTAATCACACACCACCTCACTGTGCTGAGTTTACAAAGTATTATTGCCACTGAACTGGTGAAATACATCACATTTAGTCAGAGATGATGAACATGAGTAAACTTCACTGAGGAAGGAGGCAGCACTTTCTCTCCAACATCACCTGCCCACACTGGAATTTATTTACCATTTACTATGTCCCAGAACAAAACACAATGGAGGGGATGCAGGTATCCAGACACAGCATAAGTTTTCCTGTGCTGTGATTAAACATAACTACTGCCAAGGGAAATTAATGCATTGTAGATTCTAGAATATGTCATCAATATGGACCCTCAATGAAAAATGTCCAAGTATGTAGTTTCTAAGACTTGGAAGGATGCTGGGAGAGCAGATTGTGTCTGTTGTACTCTGAGGGGCTACAGCAGCCATGAAATCCCAGAGAACCAGACAAGCACAAAGTCTCTTGATGCAGCATCATTCCAGCAAATGTCACTTGTACAGGATGCCTTCTGGCAGATCAGGTACCCTCCAGCTGTTCCATACAGCGACAAGAGCAAGAAACCCTTTCCAACCCTAACTGTTCTATGATTGTATGATTCTATGAAACAGAAATTCTGCTCACAGTACTCATTAATGTCAGGGACTGACTGTCAAGTATGGATGGAAGCAGGCACCCATGCCAGCAGCTCTAAACACCTGCTTTGTGGGCACTGAAGCGTATTTTGGATTCCCTAGCAAGCAGCTTGGTACAGGAATTGGTATTCTGCCCATCCAGTTAAGTGAAGCTCACAGGGAGATTCTGGGGAAGCCCATGCTGACCAAACTGCATTCAGCTCCCTTCCATTTCCTTTCCTGCCACCCTGCATAAACACACTTTCACCCAATATCTCTGCTCCACTTGTAAATCTCAAGGCTCAAAGGCAGTCACTGTAAAAGAAATTGCAGAAAACACAGGTAGAAGAGGGGTGGCTGCAGAGGAAAGCGATGAGTCCTCATCTAGTTTTAACCTTTTTTACTTGCCTCACATCTATTCTTAATTTATCTAGATTACAAGCATTCAGTAGCTGAAAATGTGTTATTCCATTTCTATAAACATCACCCAGCGTTAAAGCAACACAGGCAATTTTGAAAGAATTGTAACAGTACAAACATAACAAACAAGCCAAAAGAGGAGTTTATAAAAACAATCAGTTTCCATTATGTGACCAACTAGCCACAAGGGATGCTCACATCTCTCGATGCATTCTGAAGCCGAGACACTGAAAGCATCTTAAAGCAAACCCAGACTGCACTTTTTGAAGTTTTCCTCGTATGATCATTTCTGAAAGACCTGTCAAGTCTATGGAAACCACAGTAGCTGCTTTGTGTCTGGACAGCCTTTTTAATTACGGCATACAGAAGGGGAAAATTAACATTTATAGCCGAAAGTCCAAGGTGAAGAAAACAGCCACTTCAGTGGCTGCGTTGGCCCTCTGTGAGATCCCCAGGTCCCCATACCAGGCTTTCTTCTGCTTTTGAAAAAACAAACAACCCTAAATGACTGTGCTAATCTTGATACTTCTTTAAACAGCAGAGCTAAAGCCCAAAAGCCATATGCACAGTAACACCCACCCAGGACAGTCAGAGGAAAGAACCGTTTAATTTAGGTACACAAAGTGACAGTGCTGCCAGTTATGTCAAGGTAACTTTGCACAATGTATAAATTAAGCTTAGGCTTCTCCCACCCCTTTGTCCCCTATTTTTCACTTTTTAAGACCATATCTGGCACATTAGATGGAAGAAATAAAAATGCCAATCTCAGGGCAGGAATACATTGCAAAATCAATGCAGAGCAACATTTTCTCCAAGATTTTTCCACCAGAAGTTATGTCTCAATTCCAAGAGAAACAGCACTCTCTCTGTTCCTCTTCCTGCTTTTCTGCTGTAAATCATTTGGAGCCAAACTGTAAAATGAATAACTGCACCACATCACAACAAAATAAGAGACTCAAAGAAAAAAGATCCTGGGAAGCATACATACAGCTACCTGCCATTATATATCCATATTCATTAATAGGAGGGAAGCTACTACTTATTTTGCAGGTGCCAGTTTGGAAACCACAGTCAGACACGTGACTAAAGGGCATTCAAATACACGCACTTGATTTTGGTAAACAGACTCCTACAGGGGTATCACCTACATTATATCTTAAAACTATAGCAGTAAGGCAATACAGATAGCATCTGGATAACCACTTAATCAAACAATAGAAGATAAGAAAGGAGTGACATCTCACTTCTTTGCAGCAAAAATTATTTAAGTAATTTAACCATGACTGAGGAAAAGGGCAGACAGGATGACTGTGAAAACATATGCAAATTCCTAACATTACATGTTAGGAAGAACAAGAAGTAGGCAACCTGTGTTACTTCCTTGTAACATCAAATGACCGTTTTTCTAATACTGCTTGCCACAAAAAAAACTGCCTGCAGAAGATTCCTCAGAACCCCCAATGAAACAAACTCTCCTAAAGACAGCATCACCCTTTGCAGCCATGGCAGAAAGACAGTGCTTACTCACAGCACAACAGGAACCCAAGCAGCAGCTCCAGAGACCTTGCTCCTGGGTAGTTTATGCAGAACCATCACCAGCATTACTTGGCATCCATCAGAACAAGCCCAAATTGAAGGGGAAAGGGAGTTTACTGTGGTTTTTTGCTGAAAGCATCATAGGTTCCATTTCAAGATTCACAATGGGGAAAAGCAAAACTCCTCAAGGAGCTGATGGGTAAGGGGACAACCACTGAGGCATCCTGCTCTCTTCTGCTGAAATGGGCTCTGTACCAAAGGCAGAAAGTTTTGAGGACCTAACCTCACTGTGAGTAGCTGTTCTTCTCTGCCCTGCCCTCCTGGACCATGCCATCAGACTGGTAAAGTTTGTCTCTACCTGTTCTTCAGGATAGCCCAAACACCTTCTGCAAAGTCAATCTCTCATTACCCTCCAGCACCTGAGCAGTCAGGTGGGGTAAATGTAGCCACAGAGCAGCTGGTCATCCCTGCTTAAGGCTATATTGTGAAATGGGACAAACACTCTGCTCTGTAAGCTAAAGAGGACATGTCATTTGGGAAACAGCATTCCAGAAAAAGAATGTAGTCTGCCATGGGAGAAGAACATGAAAAGACTGCACCTTTGGAGTAAGGAGACAAGATTTTAATCTCACTATTTAATAACAAACCAGTAAACTAAAGGACAGAAGTCTCCCAACTACACTGAGTCAAGATCTATAACTAGTTCATGAAGCATTTTACTGGAAGTATAATTTTATCTGTGTAGCAAAGCAAAAGGTACTGATTAATTGCAACTCATTCAGTGTAAGTTGTTTAGTAATTAGAAAAAATTAGTGCCGGCATGGCAAGGACAGTGCAGACAGGAATTCCACCTAGCTGTGTGTTGCATTTCCAATAGCAACCAGTTTGCTCAAGCAGCAGAAGAGTAATTTGAAATTCACTCCTAACCCTTGGGGAGAGGCAGTCAGACCATGCATCCCAACATTTCTGAAAGAAATCTTATAAAACAAAGACAGCGAATGCCTTCATTATAAAAGGCTAGGTTAGACAATTAGTGGCTGTCTCTGCATATGAGTTATTAAAAATTCATGTTCCATGTATAACAAGCATTGATATCCTATTCAGGGTACTTGTGGGTGTATACCTCTACCTATGTTCATGTTATCATTTTGTAGAGTTCAGCTAATGCTTATGCATAAGTAAGGTAAGTTATAATTATCTCTTAAATGAATTGTATGCATCTTAAGAAATCACAAACAAATATCCCAACTAAGATATTAACTTAAACCCAAGATTTTAATAGCATTATATATTCAAAATTTGCTCTTTACCCATTTTGGTAGAGAAAGTTTGCTGTGGGTGACAGATATCAGAAAACATTGCACATACTAGGATGGAAAAGGAACTGAAAACAAAAGCAAAATAAAGCCCTAGCACAAAAGCATATTCTATGAACAAGACCACCAAGGCATGCATAATTGTCATCACTCACCTCAGCTAGATGGCTGCAAACTGTAGATATTCTTTACCTTTCTACTTCTAATCCTATCCCGGAAACACAAGTACCCTCATAGAAACCAGATATATTTTAGCCAATCCTTTTTCAATTAAAGAAGGCAGTGGCCATGGACACGGGTTTCCTAGAACAGCAACTTTTGGAGAAGACTCACGTGAGATTGAATCACTCTTCCCCCACAGCTGGCTGCCAGGGATTTTTGTCTTTACAGAAGTACTATACCATAATAGACCACAAAACCCAGTGTAAGACAAGACAGCAATGCACCATTTATTTGACGGTATTGTGGAGCAAATGGTTTTCTACAATAGCAGGCACTCGATTCTGGGAAAGCCTGGGTCTGCAATTTGCAGCTTGGTTATGACTTAACTAACAACAGCTAACACAAGTGTAAAAGCCACACGAGAAACAGTTTTGTTCCCACAATGCCACTGGTGAAGTTGGCTGCGTAAAGAAAACCAAAAAAGTCTGAAAACTTCACACAAGTAAATACTTTTCTTTGCACTGAATGGACAAGCTGTACTCCCACTCCTTCACAAAGGAAGTTAAGAGCTTCTTTATATTTCAAGCCTACTCTTTTTCTCAACAAAATACAAATGAAAGAGCTGTGTGAATTATTACCAATGACAACAGAGAGCTGGCCAGGTATTTCAAACACTTGTGTCTCTTCTTCCTACATGAATTCCTCAATAGTGAGTGCAAAGTAAGTCTTCTTACTGCTCCCATCCTGTAAATCCATAACTAAAGCCAATTCAATAACATTTTGAGAAGCAAGGGGTCTTTTTTTTTTTACATTCCTTCCTCTCTCCTTTCCCTGGGAGAATATCTGACCTGAGCATCAGTGACAAGGGAACTTCATGCCTTGTTCTGAAGGGCAGTTAGTGAATCAAGCCAGAGACTTTTCCCCTCTCAATACCTTTTCAGTAGCACAAGCTCATGTGGAACTTCATGTAATCCGGTGAAAAGAGATACTATTAACTTCTGAACTGGAATAGGCATATAATCAGGAAACCTGAAAATAGACTAAAGCTTTTGTCACGTTAGGATGTTAGCCAACATGTCATGATGAAATCGAGTCCTGTTTATTATAAACACTTTGGTCAACCCCTTCTCCCCCATCCCTATCCCACTCCCCCCTCAAGCCCCAAAACCCCACCAACAAAAAGGTAAACAGAAGGACACCACATGAATCCAGCACCACTGCTTGATAGCATGCTTGGCATTTATACATAAGTACAACTTAATACTGCTTCAGTCCATTCACATCATTTAACTCAAGTAAATTATGAATTTGTCAAATAACCTCTGCAAAACCAATGCAAGAAATAAAAGTGAAATAATGTTTAGTATCAGTGCAACTGAAGATATTTGACAACTAACCCAGGAAAAGCTGTTGAAATTAGAACCGTAGTAGTAAGGTTTAAAAATAGAAAACTTTTTGACAACTTTGAAAAATAATCCAGATGATCCTAAATGAGAACATTTCTATTTACTTCAAAATTTAAATCCATAAATTTAGGCTTTCATCAATTAAAAGAACCATTTCAAAAGGTATGGTAAAGCACAACATCTGACATAACACAAATTGAGGAAGCCAAGTTTCCTACAGTGGTGCAAAAAGCTCCCAGTGATGCCACAGGGAATTACCTGCAAAAACACAAACCAGAATAACCTCTTTGTTTTGGATTTGACTCCACTTCACACATACGCTATTTATTATGACTGCCATAAAAATGGACAAAAGCAGCACATACATTAGCAGCAGCCCCTGCTTAAAAACAATAAGCACAGCACGTTCCCCCCTCAGCCAGCTCCCCGCTGAAAGTATTCCAGGCTGAGCCACAAAAACTTAACAGTGAGCTTTTGAATGACAGGACATCATGTGCTCCATGATCTACAGAATCAGTCAAGTACTTACAAGGTTTCTTAAACAAATTGATCATGCCTACAATTTCAGATGAAGTCAGAGATCTCCAGACTTGGTCTTCTCTGAGGAAGAAACAAAAGCCATGAAATCACTAAAGAGAAGGGTTTGTTTGGTTTTTTCTTTTGATGTTTTTAAGAGAACTCTGAAGGACATGATAGGAAGCTTGTAGGAACAGCCTTACAAATCAAGCTGAGCATGAATTCCAACATTCTGCTTTTATTTAGCACTCTCCCTGTGGAAAATGCTAAGGGAGGTTTTAACTAGCAAGAGCCAAGGTGATTTCAGATTGATAGCTAAGACCTCCCGGCTGATCTTTCATGTGATATTCATTTGGAACATTAGTTTACATAACTGCTTTTGCTCAGTCTTCCCCAACTACAAAGCCAAAAATAGCTTACCTTTTCCACAAGGGCAGTAAGGTATACCTGGAATACTAGGCAACTCTTTATACATGCTATGAATAACAGCAGCAGTTTTTTGAAAGTCAGAAAAATCTTGTTATTATATTATTATCCATGTTTTTACCTTTACAAGATGAGTTTAATCTCAATAACTACCAAAAAGCTGGATTATCCAAGATAAATTGTGCCAGACGCTAGTGTTTTCTGAAGCATCCTATAGTACCATGAAATAGAGACAAGCAATAAGCAGTCTATGTTGTTATAAAAGAAGAAACAATGATGCAAATCCTTCTTAGAAAGCAATAAAGTTTTGAATATAAAACCTAAAAAGGACTTCATTATGCAGTTCTCAATCAACTTAAGTTGAGCTGAAGCCTGTTACAGTACTCTTGTGTGCTTTGGATGAAACTTCCCATGGCTCCAATAGCTCCTTTCTCAGAGGTGTCATTCATCCACAAACAGCTCTTTGCAACCAGAATTTTAGGGAAAATATACCCAGCAAAGCTAAGCTCTGAGATATGTAGCTTGGCATAAGAATGTGTGGTCTATTATTCAGTCTCTTAGGAACCAAGTAGCTGATAATGTAGTTAAATCCTCTATGGGAAATTCATGTTATAATGCTTTCAAATTCTTGTATGGTGTTTGTTCAAAATCATGTTTTACAAGTTTTACCCAAAGACCAGCAACAAGTGGGTAAGCATAAGCCTCCACATCCCAAAGATGTGAAGTTTAGATGTGTGTTTAGACCAAAAAGTGCTTCTCATAAAACTCAAGATATAAAGACTGTACTTTCTTAATGTGAAAAGAAATCCAAGTTTATGGTTATCATCCGGTTTAAACAGAGCACTTGCATGCCCATCACAGAGGCTCTTGAAGTAAGATAAAAACTTTAACAGAGGAAAATTTTATTTAATCTATTGTACGTAGTACATTTAATAGTATCTGTTTTCTCGTCTCTCCTTCTGTCAAGTCAATTAAAAACACAGTGCTTTTGGAGAAACATTGAAGAATCACAGGCTGGTTAGTGGCCTTATTTTACTAAACACTGGAAATATAGACAGAATCTTTTCCCCAGAACACAGGCAAATAGGATTGAACAGAAAACAAGAGAAGATAAAATAAAAAACTTGAGAGTAATATTCTCCTGTCACTCTCTCCTCTGAGGTATCTCACACTGATTTTTTTGGTAGATACGATAAGGCTTATGTGTAATGATGAGTTTAGAACTTCTTTCTTTGGGGACATAATTTATTTCATTAATGAAACATTCTCAGGAGCCAAGAGAATGACTCTCACTCAATTTAATTTTTAATTAAAAACAGCTAAAAAAAAAAAAAAAAGAAGATTAGAAAGATGAAACTATTCTGGTCTCGCAAAAATTCATGCTTTTTGACCCATCTAGAAGGGCTGCTTCCTCCACTCCAGCAGCTGACAGATGAAGATTCCCTGCAGTAAACAAATCACTCCACTCAGCTTCCTCAAGATGTTCTCTCTCATCACTACACTAGATCGACCATTCCTCTTAAGAGCCAGCAAGCCAGGATTAATTCAGGCAACAGGGCTTAGAACCATCAGAAAGGCTGCATGACTACCCAAGCAAACACTGTGGATCAAAACTGCAGTCACTCCCCTGGACATGCTCTGCAGCTATTCAAGTCCTTTGCAGTTTTACCACTTCAAACTGCATGACTGAGATCCACATTGGAGATGAACATTACAATATTGAAAAGCATGGGTGTCAAGAGGTACCTTTTAGATGGACCAACCTAATCTAGCATCAAAGCTAGATGCATGAATGACCATGAAACAATCTCTTAACTGAGGACAATTAGCAGTGTTTAATCATCACACAAGGTTATCAAAGGACTTTTTATAACAGCAGCTGAGGAGCAGCATCAGACAACAGGAATGAAAACAATTGGTAAACAATCCTGTGATGAACAGGTAGAAAACACTCTCCCTGTAACTTCCTGATATCAGCTTTATCTCAGTCACACCCAAACTGCCTGCTGCTGGTGCCACAGCTTTTCGCTGATTAAGCAGGGATGAAAATTGAAACGCAAGTTTTTCTTATGCATCAAGACACTAAATGAAAGAAGATCAGAAGGCGAAGTGACAAAATTCGACTCTGTGCAACCAAGGTTTAAAGAGAATATTATTCCTTTTTCAATTGACTTACAAGAAAATAGGTTTCTATAGTTGAAGAGTGTAATATAGTAGACATTCAAAAGATCCCAGTTATTCCCCAACCAACTCCAGCTCATGTAAAATAATAATAATAATAATTTACGTACATGAATGGTTTGCTTTTACATTTTTTTTCCTGCGGAGAGTAATTAAATAACACATCACTGAATTGGCAACGATGCTGTCCACTGACACCAAATTGAATTTTTGCCTCCTGTCAATAGTTTTGCTGACTTTGTATTTCATCTTGACCTGTTTTGGATGTGACAGGGAATCGAGGCAGTGGGACCATCTCAGGGAGGTTGGAACTAGATGATCTTAAGGACCTTTCCAACCCTAACTATTCTATGATTCTATATGTACTTGTACATACTGGAGGTTATTAATACAACCATAATTTGGCATAGGCACTAGATCTTTAACTCAGGAAACATGGTCAGAAAACTTACCTGCTGGTTAAGAACTCCACAGATTACCAACTCACTAAAGTGCTCCAAGCTACATGCAGTCAGTGGGGAATACTGAAACTAGTAAGAGAAACCAAAACAGAGTGGCAAAAAATGAACCAAGCAAAAACCACTTCACTAGAAACCAGGAAGCTTCTGAAAGGTGATTAATGATGCAAGAGATGGGATACATTATTTAGACAAAACATGTCCCATAGGAGCTACGAGGGAGATAATAAAGAGAACTCTTAAGCAACATAGTTGGACTCTTGTTTCTCATTTGTCCTTTAAATGCTGGAGGTCCAAGTGGAAGAACTCTCAAGTTAGCAAAAGAAATTTGGCAGCATATGGCATTTGCAATGGTATATACAGTCATCCACCCCTAATCTGCTTCTTCAAAGTAACTCTACTAGGCAACGACCAGCAAGGCTGCTGGTGCCCACTGAGTAAACATTGACCAATAATTGCTTTAATTTCCTTGTGAGTAGACAGGTGCCCCATTTCCAGATCAACAGCCCCAACAGTACAGTCCTCAGTACCAGCAGAAACACAGAGAATCAAAGGGAGCAGTAGCTTCCCAGGGATGTGCACCTCTGCCCCAGAGACAACACTGATGGCAGTGCCCATGAGTGCCCCCCATGACACACTCATCTGAAGGCACACGGGGAACCAAGAGTTTTCCAGAGTTTTCAATACAACATCTCTGAAGCCCCGATTTTGTGCAAGCAGAACCAAAATGATAAATCTTGGTATCTTTACCAGAACTCTCAGTTTAAAAAAAGCATCTCTTCTATTCGTCAGTCTTTATCTTCGCATCAAAGTAAAGCGTTGCAAGTGTTGCTTATCTTATTAAGCTATAAACCCTGCTTAATCTTGCTCCATTATTGTCTTATCTATGAGCAGCTGAATTTCTACCAGGTTGGCTCAACTAACCAACTTATGTTGCTGTGATTTTGACATTTCAAAATAATTCTGTTACACAACCACAGCAGAAATAAAAACCACTCAAGCAGCTGAAAGAGTAGAGCTGATTAAAAAGTGCTACAAAAGAGGAACAGATTTAGGAATAATGAGGTCACCTCACACCTCAACACACACAAAGTTATTCTGTTCACTCAAATAACTTCACGTTCAGTAGTAGTTGCAGCATGAAATACCACACCATTTTAAAGAGACAGAAGCATTTTCAATACTTCGGCCAATTCAAAATTATGAACACAGAACAATACCACCACGATTTACCTTTGGTAATATCTGTGCGGCCAAGAGCTGGGTTGGTTTTTTGTTTGGTGTTTTAAAAAGACTGTAGACACCATGTTTTTCTGAACCAGAGCAAAGTGCAGCAGTCAATAACTAGTAAAAGAATGTTCTAGATGTTTAAATCGCTCAAAAAGGATGACTGCCTACTGAGCTCAAGCATAACATTGCTATCCCTAAATGGGAGTTGATATCTAAGCTGGTACAGATTGGAACCATTGAGTCATCCACCCTGGACATTTAAAGCAAACAGATGAAGAATAAAGGGATGACAGAAGGAAAAGAGCAGGGAGGAAGTTAAGGAGGTAGAGGGAATTTAAACAAGATTAGTTACATGTGAATCCCAAATAAAGATTAAAATCACTGCCTTCTCGATTTGGGGATTTTGAAGTCAAGGTCCTGAAATTAGAAGAAAATTGGCAGTTCATGAGCTTGAATGATGACTTTTCTGGGGACAACTTTCAGCGGTATTTTAACTCTTAATAGCTACAACTGCACAGTTCTTCCAAGCTTCTTTAAACCATAAGGAGAAATCGGCATTCAGTGCAGGCACCTAAAATTCCTCGCTCCCACTTTATAGTTAGATCAACCATCTATTTTAACACAAAGTCTTTCCCACAAAAGTCTTTCTACTGTTTATACTCCCTGCTGCCACCAACATAGTCAAGCCCTTACATGGTGGATAGCCTGGGTCTGTTCTGTTACACTAATATGGTAAACACCATGGGTGGAATGTTATTGCTCAGCTATCTTTTAGTTAGTTGGTATAGATTACAAATCTTTAAAGCCAAAGAAAGTCCTGTTAACTGCTGCTACTGTAACTAGTCTCTGTATAGGTCAGATTTCTTTGCAGATCAAGAGGCATTTCAACCATCTTCGGAAATGCTTTATGCTTTTTAGAATGAAGATTTCCATAAAGAAGTTTTGTATCTTTGCATTTATACATATTCATACTCTCTTTCAACTTGACTGAACTGTAGTCTTGTTCATTTACAACTCTGTACAGACATCAGGAAGGTGATATAAATTTCTCTTATGTACTTAACATGAATTACAAGTTCTTAAGGTATAGTGATGATGGATGCCCTTCATTTTCATGTGACAGTCTTTTAAAATGTATTATCCTATCTGTTAATTCTAAAATTGCTGAGCTGGTTTCCTTGAAAAGGTGCTGGTTTCCATGAGGGCAGCTAAGAACATGAGTAGGGAAAATAAGAAAGATGTCTTCACCCATTTAATAACACTTCAGCAGAAGTAAAATATACAGATAGTATTGTTTCCACGAATGATGTATGCAACTAAGACACCAAAACCACAACTGAGGAAATCAGTTTAATTTTTCCTCAGGCAACTTTCTGAACTAGAACCTAAAATTGTTTTATATATGATCCAGTTTTCCATACCATAATTCCTTCCTATGTTTCCATCACTGGAGATTTTCTTATGGCTGCTTTCTTTCTATAGCTTACGAGAGGAAATCCCATAAGTTTGGGAATAGAAACATTGTATTTTGACTCCTTAAAGACAATTGTATCTTTCAGTACTAAACTTTGATTTTTACTGTGAGACTACAGAAGAATGAGCAGAGTAGGGTTGTTCAGGCATCTCCAAGTGTTTTCTAGGGCAAAACATTGCCAGAGAAAGTTGAGATTCGGTATCAGGAAAGCTTCTTGGTAAAGTATATTAAGCAGCTGGACACATACTTGAAGAGCAAGAACATTCACCTTGACAAGGTACTCAAACATATAATGAAATCAACAGTCCTACACTTAAAAGAGGAAAGAGAAAATAAACTAAATAGAATATTGATTCTTGAGCAGTTCTTTTTCACAGAATACTAAAATTAAGCTGAACATTACTGCAGCTTGAAATTACGTGGAAAAAGCAAAAAAGAAAGGGAAGCAAGGAGGAAAACACTAAAGCAAATCCTGCTGTACAAATCTGTAACTTGGACTTTCTACATAAATACTTGGATCTTGCTAGCCCAGGTGATCAAGTATGCTCCAGACCACCTGATTAAGACACAGGGAGAACCATCCATGGTGAAAAGGAACTGCAAGACGCAGGCATAAGCAGATTCTGTGCAGTAATTTATGAAGAAGAGGCTTTCTCTGTAAGTAAACTGAAAATGTGTTCTGTCTCTTTAACTTACAAGAAGTATAGCACAACACATTTATGTAATCACTCAGAATCTGGAATCAAACAAGAGCTTCAGCTTCCCTTATCTTTAAGTCACTGTTCATGCACTAAAACGCCTTACATTTTAGGCTGCTTTGGAACTGTGCAGCAGCAGTATTGTGAGGGTACAATAGTTATTACTTTATGAAATACTGAATGTGTGAAAATTCTAGCTGTGCTTCATAACAAAATGCAGCAGCACCAGTAAGTCACGCTGCCAAGAAATCGCAGAGCCCTGCAATAAGAAAGTCATATCGCGCATAACACATTTTCCATCTTACTGTCTGAATTCCTTCCTCTGATCTCTAATGGAAACAACTAATAGTGTTATATATTTACATAACAAATACTTTATATTATATTTGCAGTACTTCTGTTTAACAAAATAAGCAAAGAGCGCCATATATGAACACTGTATTTGACAGTTTAATAGTGTTAAACAGTATTACAGTACAAAGCACTACATTAGCTATCGGAATGCTGTAGAAATACAAGGAAATTTTTTACAGAAAATTATTTTCTTCAAATTACGTTACTTACCTGTATGTTTTCCATACTTTAAGTTTCACCAAGGGGTAAACAACTACATTATCAGGCTCAATAAAAGACGCTTTTACTACCTACATTACACAGGAGTATTATAATGGCACATTATATCTTCCAGACATAAAAATGTGATAGCCATTAAAAATTATGGCATTCATCCTTCCGTAAAACATATATCCAGATTAAAATGACAGTTTAAAAGGCCTCAAGGAGCTTTTCTAGTGAACTTTGTCTATGGGTTACATATCTTTCATACTCTTGCTTCTTCTCCAGGAACCATTCTTTTTGGAGAAGAAGTCTTGGTTTTAAACAATAACATATGCAATATGGAAAAAGAGCAAGATACAAACCAGCACTATATGACATTCTTTTTTCCTGAATTATATCAACAAAAATTAGCAACCTCAGCAGGATCCTGCAGTGGGAAACATTATCCAATCAGAACAGGATAGTTCAGCTCCTTTTTCTACTTAATGGTTTAGCGGGAGGTGTCCCTGCCCATAGCAGGGGGGTTGGAAATAGATGATCTTAAGGTCCTTTCCAACCCTAACTATTCTATGATTCTATGATGGAGCTGAAGAGGGACCTCGTCTTGAAGACACCTCTGCCTACTGCCAGTTCAGGACATTGCACACCTCCAAGAAGATCAAGGAATGCAGTGCAACATGAAGTAAAAATAACAGCAGCAAGTGAAGCTTTATAGGCCATGTAAGTCTCTGAGCTGCATTTCAGCTAAGAGATTCATTCAGATGGAGGGGAGGAAGGCCACTGGGAGTTTTCAATCTGAGTACAAACAAGATAGTCAGTCTATTGCCTGTACTAAATTTAACATGCTACATCATATTAAGCTCTGATAACTACATAGGTGTGTTTTCCTTTTAGAATTTTCTGAAGAGCTCTTCTGCTCTCCTTCCTAGTTCACCACTAAAGCCCAGGGCTGTAGTGAGCTTCCAGCTCAAGGAAGCACTAAATCATATTCAAATTAAGTACATGATTCTCTTTTCCTGAACTAGGGCTTATAAAATGTTTATCCACAGCTGGATGCATAAGGCAGGACATCACAAACACAGATAGCACTTTAGCAAAGTCAAATCAGGATTTGTGTCATCTTTTGCCTGTCCCAAACCTACAAACCTGAATTCCTGAGTACTCTTAAGATCCTAATTTGAACTTTTAAAACTCTATGGAGGGGCAGCTATACAGAGAAATAACTTCTGGGAATCCTTTAATTTACCCAGTTCTAAAAGTACTAGAGGAAGCACAAATCACCTGTTGACCTCAGATAACTTTGCCATACACTAATATTCTCTCAGAATTCAACATAGAAGAAATCAAAAGAACGCAGCCCACAGCCTAACTAAAGCTAGGTAAATAGCATGTGCTCCTGACATTGGTAGGACCACAAAAATAAAATTCCACACAGAAATGAATCTAAATTTTGCAATTTTCTGACCTTGTGAAAATATTTACTTAACACACTAAATTTTGAACATGTTGAAAGAAAGCATCAAACTTCACAGTTGGAGCCCCGTTTTGAAATATAAATTGCTCCAAAATATTCCTGATGAGCATGGAAATCCTGCTTGGAAGTACTGAATCTAACTAGGAATAAAAACTTGAATTCCAATTACAACTTGTTAATTACAATAAAGAACCAGATTTAATTGGAACCAAGCAACACTACTTCAATCAGTAATTCCACAGAAATTAGCTCTGCCTTAGAAGCTCTTGTATTCCTTTTTCCAAAACCCTTATTCTATATTACATACAAAGATTCAACAGTATAGAGGCATCTAAAGGCTGAATACAAAGTATAAGTACTGTAGTATAAATACTGCTCTGGTTTTGGCATAGGTACACCGTCCATACCATCGATCTTGTCTGAGGGAAGTACAAGCAGAAAAAACTATTCTTGGGTAGCTTCCTGGGGAAACAGCAGATGCAAAAGTTAACTAGCTAAGTTAGATATTGAGAAGCTTAAGGAACATGAAAAATGTGACATGGCATCTTGTTTTGTTCATTTGTTGTACCATTATTTCCAAGCGAGTTGCTCAAGAATATCTGTTCTTCAGCATGATAGTGTTGTCTTTCAGAAGAAATTTCTGTGGAGGAGCTTCACCTTACCCAGGCTCTCTCGGAGATAATAAAACTGTCAGGTGTAGCTACCTCATTGTACCAGATCTACCTACTGCCTTTTCACTTCCCTGCAAGTAATAACTAAAAAATCCCAACCCTACCAATTTCCAGAATCTTACAGGTTGCCAGCCTGATATATAGTAGGCATGAATCTCACAGCTCTTAGAAAGGGAAGGATTAAATACCTAGACTCAGAAACTGATAGCCTCCAATCCCTTATATGCTGGTCACAGAGAGAAATACACACAACCAGGAGATCTTCTGAATAAGAAACAAGAGTTTGAAATTTACAGCATAGTTTTCACATCATAAAAATATTAGATTAAATCTTTTAGATTTTTTACTGTAATTATTGCCCCACAACAATCAGCAGACGGATTTAACCACCTGAGCTGCCTGCTGCAATGTTCTGTTTCTGCAGATAGTGTGATATTCTGAACTAATTAGTTAAATCCGTATCAGAAAATACTTTCCATTGAAGTCTGAACATAATTTCAGACTGTTGCAATTCTTGGGTCATCTTTTTGGTTGTCCTTTTTTGGTCATGGAAGGGACAAGGAAGTTGGTTCCTTCTAAACAGGACACAGGCTGGGGAGGACCAGGCAGTGGGTAGACATAGCTCTAGTAAGTGCAGATAAGTGGTTTAGAAGATTTTTTCACATGGTGAAAGCATGGTGCTACTCAGCTGAGTTCTACAGCTCATTACCTCAGATTCTAGCCCTGTACAGCCAGAGGCACCAGTGGGGCAAACCGCCATGAGCAACTCTCTCTGGTGTGGGAAGTCACCCCTGCACTGGGCTAGCATAAAGATATGACATGGCTCTGCATGAAAGCAAGCTAAGCTGAGTTGCAGAGGAGCATGAAATCAGTCTTTTTACAGTGAAAGACTTCCTGGCTCGTTTTGTGATAGCAAATTTGAGAAGACAACCAGTTCATTTACATTAATAATATGTAGAGAGTTCACAAATCAAGGTACTTTTCACATTGAGACTTATTCTAATTATCAGGAAAATTCATTACAAGTGTAGCATAAAAAAAGCCTAGAAATCTAGAAAATTAGCCGTGAACAAATGCTACAACATTATGTTGACTAATTCAACTGTATCTTCTTGGCAGGACTTCTTCATTAAAATAAGGAAACAGAGTATTTGCACAGCTAATTATCGCACAGTGACTCATTTCATAAATTCCTTGTTTGCACTTCCACTAAATTTACTGATACAATCAAATGTATCCATAATCATCAGTCATTGTAAGAAAGAAATCAGAATTGGGTAAGCAGATAGAACAAATGAAGCAAAGAAAAAGAAAATATTCTAAAATTATTTACAAGGAGAATCCTATGGATAAAACAAAACCTCTACTTCTGGTACAAATTATTTCCAATTAAAGTTTTGGTACTATTATCTGCTGTAAAAAGCAGAATATTTTAACAACAGGATACGGGGGTGTGCTATAACAGAACACTGGGTACACTGTCAGAAAGAAAACTAGCTTTAATTCCCTTGGAATAAAAATTGTGTGCAAATTCTATACAGAAATGTATGTCTTGAACACTTTATTTATGAAATTTTTATTAGACAATCTGAAGATGGTATTGCAACTGATCACATTTGCAGACTGCTCTTTGAATATTTGTATTATTAGCCAACAGGTATCGTATTTTACTTGACAAAGTATAAAGTGTGTTATTTGAAAACTGATGCATTGTATGCAAAAAACTAAGTCTATTAAAAGGAGACAGAAGATAGCTCAGAATCTGTAATCTTTACACAGAAGTGCCATGGAAATATGCAGTTAAAAAGAGCAACTAATAAGCATGCTACATTCACAGAGCACTTTCCATTGGTGGTGGCACACTCTTTCTTCCTCTAAAGAATAAGAACATATCCTACCTATAATACATTAACAGACAATGTCTCACAAACTGGTATTTCAAAAACACCTGTGTACCACCTGCTGAGGTGTAGTAGGTTTTTGAGGTAGAAAAATGTGCTCATGACTACGACCATCTCAAGAAAACCTTTTCTTAACAACAAGCCAATGTATTCCAGCTTATAATTTAAGAAGAGCTGTCAATGATATCTGCTAATCATTCATTCACTTGCCACATAATGTACCAGTCAAATGTACATTTTGGGAAGCAGGAGGGCTGGAACAAGGTGATATTTAAGGTCCCTTCCAACACAAACCATTCTATGAAGTCAGCTGCAAGTAAGGCAGGACTTTTAGTTAACTAATAGCTTTTGTTAAATTACAGGGTAATGTTGGTTAGACAGGATAGATTCTCTAAACCACATGCATAACTTTGAATAACAGAACTATATTGTTTTATGCAAAACCAAAGACAGCATTTCTCCATTAGACAGACACTGAACCTACTTTTCTAGAAATGCAGTGTAGAGCGTAGATGAAGTCACTCATGAACACGTTTGCCCTGGGAATACATTTCAGAATGACTGCTCTAGAAAGAAATTATTACCTATATTTTGCAGTTCCAATATTCTTCCCAGGCCCTTCCTACCCCCTCCTTCCCAAAGAAGGGAGTAAATAAGAAGAAAATCTGAATTGGAAAACTCCTGCTGCTGTCATTCTTCTTTCAAAGGAAACATGCACAGCACACTATTTTTAACTGGTTTTGGCTTTTTCCAATACTCTTTGTAATTGGCGTATCCATAGAAAGTAGAGTTGTAAATATTTTACAAATAAGCAATCAGTCCAAAACCTGGTAGAAAGGAAAACAGTGCTCTGATAAAAGCCTAAATGATGGACTATTACTTAGCACTAATTCCCAGTGGCTGTATTCTGCATGCCATTATCTGTCTTGGCAAAATGAGATTAGCTGGTAGAGCAGAGACTACATAAATCTTTGCACAGATAAGAAAAACATCAGTCATTGAAATTAAAGAAAATATTTAGTGCTGTGTTCAGTACTTATTTTCTTTTTGTGTCAAAACCTAAACAAAAGCTACACAGAACATGAACACGTGTTACATTCTTTTAATATGAAAAAGGTTTTTTTTCAAATTCTAACTTAGAACATGCAGGTCAAAATAATAAATTTAGTATTCATTATTATCTAAATTTTTCTTTCTTCCTTCAACTTAATGAGTTATTAAAAGAAGACACCATTTACAGCGTTAAAGCATCAGCAGGAAAACATTTCCTTACCTTTTTTAAAGACTGGATGCGGTATCCTCTAATTACCCCCAATCTTGCACTTTCTCTGAAATTGGGATTTCTCTTCAATATAAGTGATCAGAAATCAGGGACCAGTGGTTAACATCCTTCTCCCAGACTGCCTATGCATAAGAGGAAAAGAAAGAATCATAGTTCACCTTTTCCTGAGCTAGCCTAGGAATATTTTCTTTGCTTTCCATCTTTTGAGGGGTGCCTCAGTTGAGCAGTTTTTGTCTGCCACATCTCTTGTAAATGGTTTGAGATGTCTGCAGTCGAGAAAAAAAGGAAAAAAGGTATTGCAACCTGAGAGATTTTCATGAGCCTCAGATTTCCCTTGGAGACTTTCACACAAAATGGTCTTTCTTTACTCTTTCCACCTACTGAAATAGCAACACTTTCTTATTTTTCCTTCCAAACAGTCACACCCTGCAGTTCTAAATCAATTAAATCTTAAGAAAAATATGGCACTGTTTTTAGTGAAGGTTTAGCTAACATAAAAATGCAGTATTTGACCCCAGTTTCTCAAAAGGGAAAACTAACAACTTTTAGAAGTTCAAAAGAGAGCTTATCATAACTTTATTATGATATTATGAAAGCTTATCATAACTTTCATTTTCCTTCTACTACAGTATGTAAAAATGAGTTCTAATCAATTTTCTGGCAAAAAGCATGAAATATCTTTATGAACTAAGAAAACCTTATTACAAAACCTCAAACTATAGTAACAATTCAAATACAGTGCAAAATAGGACAAATTAAACAGGTGAAAACAACTTGCAAAATTGCACAGCACAATTGAGGTTTTTTGCTTCTTGTTTCACTATTTTTTAGTTTTACATTGAAAAATTTGAAACTAATTCTGTAATTTTGAGCAAAAGTGTGATGTAAAGTTTACTGCCAAGATTTTTACTCTTACTAGGGATTGTTATGCTTCGTTTTGCACATAACTACAGGTAAGTGTTGGACAGGGATTTTGAAGCAACTGTCCTATTCCCACATCATAGAGGTTATTAAATAGTATTTTCTATGTTCTTTCATCCTTATATCCTCTGCCAGCTGCAAACAAAACTATTTTGTCAGATCAATGTAATTTGGATCAATGTAATGGAGCATGGCTAAATCACGCTCCATTTGATAACACAAGGATAAATGCATTGTTTGACCATTGGCAATCAAACAGCACACTTTGCAGGCCTTAAATTGTGGGGTTATCAGTCCCAGTATTTAGCCACTACTGAAGTTGATGGGCTAAGCGTTGGTGAGCACTCTCAGGCTGCCAAAAAGACAATCCAGAAGAGTGCTGATCCTACAAAGGCGCCAAGAAGAAGGCAAAGTCTCTTTAAGCTGAGAAATGAGAAATCAGCACTCAGTTGATTCTGCGCCACTCGTAACATTCAGGATGTCTTCAAGGTGTGAATGAGATATGAAAAAACAGCATGAAAACATCCTGAGCTTGTCAGGCCAAGTTAAAAAAAACAGGACTCTGAAGTCTCAAACAACAGATACTTGTGCATCACTGGAAACTCCAGATGTTAAAAATGTCATATACCCACATCACCCTCAAATCAAATTTGCACATGTGGACTCAACATTACTCTCTTGCTCATGGGCACAAGATGCAGTACTGAAATTAGCATGTGCAATGGTTTGAGCATGGAAAGTTTGTTGCCTGCAACAGTATATCTGGTCAATGTTGTTCTAGCAAATCAGGAAGGAACATATTGCATTTTCAAAGAAAAGCCCTCTCCCTAGGAATCAATAATCAATACAAAGATCTCTGTTAGTTCACAGTTGTAAACACTGCATGTAACCGAAAACCCTTTCCAGCATAGCCTCTCTGGCAGACATCGTGTTGTTAATTGACAGAGCAGAGAATACCTCTCAGTAGGACTGTGATAATTTCACATTTCCCTGTCCTTCCTTTACCTGACTGGCTTCTGCTAATGGTCATGGCACGGCAGACACTGGGCGTTCAATGCTCCTGAAATTAAGAGCCTGGTGTAACTGAGAGATTTTAGGTCTATCACCTTGCACACATCCCAGTGAGAGCAATAAGTCTACTGGTGGCTGCCGTTATGGAGAGTCAATTTTCATTATGCTTGCTAAGATTTTGAAGGATGTGAACAATAGACCAACTTCTTAATTTATTGTTCTTGAAAATTGGAATCTAAATGACTCTGAACTCCTGGGTGTAATAAACTCTTCTATTGTCTAAGGTGTAAGAAAAAGAAACTTAAACCAAAGTCAGTGTTGATGGTTAAGTTTAAGCACACAAGGGGATATTCTGGTAGTAATAAACAGAAAAGGTCCGCCTTCTCTTTAATAACAAACTTTTTCTTCTCTGGGGAAAAAGTGGAGACAGGTGGATAGGGAAACATTTCTATGAAAAGAAGGACAGGACAGAATACAAGTTTTAGACCTTGAAAGATTATTTCAGGAAACTATTCTGTATTGTCCCTTTCCAATGCAGCTATAAAATTCAATGCAGAATTAAAAATACATATTTACTGCAAGAAAGCTTAGCAGACACATACTTTGCTCACACTTAGGAGAAAATTATTGTATCCCACAGTAATAAGTAGCTGACAAAAGCAATGATATTAGGCCCTAGAGCACAAGAAAGTCTGACCAGAATGGAAATCAGGAAATAAAAAGGTGCTTCAGCTTCTCAACACTTCGCCAGAGGACACAGAGCCCTTCTCTTCATTTTGCCCCTTTACAAACTGCACTTTATCTCAAGACATAATAATAGTACAAAACATTAGGACAGAGAAAGGCCATTATAAAAGCAGATCCTGGAAAATATCTACCTTAATGCTAGAATTACAAGTGGTAAATTGATCAACTGGTCTATTTTCAGCATCTCAAGCAATAATTGCTCTTGTGCATAGATCACACGGTTGTTATTTCACTACACAAGACTAGTAGGCAATTAAGTATGGCAAACCATTAAATATTTGTCCACTAAAGGACCCTGATGTATCTTTTTCCCCTGTCTACTAAGTACCTATTTTTCTTACTACATATGTCACCTTCTCAGGGCAGCTGAGTAACACTCTAAAAGGAAAACATTATGTTCAGTATCCCACAGTGTCATGGGTTCAGCAGCAGCAGTCATTTTTCTTTAAGCAGTAGCTGGTGTAGCACTGTGTTTTGGATTTTT
>JASSUY010054917.1:0-184366 GCA_032466535.1 Forpus xanthops
CCCGGGACTGGGGAAGAAAGAGGGGGGGGGGGTGCACAGAACTGTTTGAGGGGCCTCAAACCACGACAACAACTCAAGTGGTCGACCTATCAAATTGATGACTCTCCAACTTAGAGAAAAGGATGTCATGGTTAATATCTACTCTGACCTCTTCACTGGGCTGAAAGACATCGGCCTTCAAAACCAGTGCTGTAATGCTGAGCTGTGTAGCTTTCTGTGCTCCCGTAGGATTTAGCTCAGTCCCCTAGCTTTGTTTAATCCACATCTGTTTGTAAGACCAATTCCTCCAGCCTGCATTGGAGATGCTACCTATTTCAATGAATTTCTGACATTTGTGTGGGCTAAAAAAAGCCAAAAACCAACAACCAAACAAAAAAAGTTCTGTAAGAAGAAATCCTGAAAAAACAAATTTAAGGAAAACCAGGAAGTGTTTGTGTTCGAAACATTGTCCTGTTTCGAAAAAAAAGCCTCTGCCTGCATCTGGGAAATTAGAGTAGGTTTTAATGATGATTTCGACATCGCAACAGCAACCCAGGGAGTTAAGAATACACTATGTATTTGGATTTGTTTTTTTTTTCTCACAGTTAGAAACAGGACCTTTTTAGTGGATATAGCCTTACAAAACATTCAATACTCTGCTGGCAGTGAGCAGAGAAAATTTGATGCATTTAAGATCATCAGTACACATCACTCACGCCTTAAATAAGTATTCATTTTCTTAGTATTTGCTAATAAAACACCATTTTAGGTAGCTTGTATTAAAGCAGTAGTGCAAAACATCCAGAAATTAGGGGTGACAACATCTCCAAAGCCTGGTAATTGTCATTCAGATAAGTTAAAGTGGTTATGTTGGAAGGTGGCCATAGGCAGAGCTGGAGTTGTCCTTTGGGTAGAGCCAAGTGATGCTCAGTGCACTGCAGGATGTGCACCTGTAGGGCACATCTACCCCACTGAGGCTGCTGTTACAGCCAAAAGGCTGGGCAGCTCCCTTGAAGGAGGCAAAAGCCAGCCTCTTTCATAAACAGAAGTGCGCATCTGGCTGTGGATGCCACAGCACTACCTGCGGAGGATTTTTTTGACAATCCTGATTCTCAAGATTTCTGAGTATTTCTGGTCCGTGGAGCACAAAACCCTGAGGTAGTCAGAAAAACTGGGATTTCCAGCCCTGTGAAGGCCTGAAAAACCTCTTGGGATGCCTGGTACAGCACAGAACTGCCAGATACCTGAAAGAGGAGGGGGAATATCCATGCCCACTTGCCAAGAAACTGGAAATTTCCAGGAGCTCAAGCCAGATGTGTATCTGCAGTTTATATAAGTTCTTGAGCTCCCTTAAATCCCTCCTTTCCGCTTTGAGGCAGTCCTTGTAGCAGAGAAACTGAGGTGGGGACATCTGTAAACTTCTTAACTGCTTGCTAACATTGCTTTGGGGATAAATATTTATAGTTTTCACAGAGTATTGGAATTCCACAAATCAGCATTTTCCAATGAGAAGGTTTTTCTCAAGGGCAATTACAAGTGGTCCTGCTGAAAATGATGCTTCTGCACGATAGTGGGACAGGAATATACAGAGGACACAAGCTATCTTAGACCTACCCAGTACCATATGATATGTTTAATCTTTATTTGTACCCAGGAGTACATCTAGATTGTGCATGTGAGTGCTAGGAAGTTGGAAAACATGAGTTGATGTTTATTACATCTATACTTGTGTTCCACCATTTCCTCCTTGACTCATGGACTCATTTCTGGTGCAGATCAGCTCATTCATCTAAAATGGATTTTGGGTGTGTTTCTGAATTCAGCTAATCTCGGGATGCTGTGCCCAATCCATCTGCTGATACTCCACCTCATTCTGCAGGTATCAGAGACAGCTGAGTGCTCCTGCATGCCTGCACACCACCTGTGTCCTCCTTTTCTTCATGTGAAGTCACTTTCCTGCTGATGGCCTTCAGCTCAGCCCTCCCTTTCCCTCCCTGCCCCTGAAGGAAAGCAAAAGTAATCACACGCATAAACTAATGGCTTTGCTATCAGACCACCAAGTGGGCCCCAGAACAAGGCAACCTGAAGCCAGCAGTACCAGAGCTGAGCACTCCCAGGGCTCAATGCACTGAACAGTGCAGGTGCAGGCAGTTGAGGACTGACATTTGTAAAGAAGTCAGTTATTAACAGATCAGCTAACAACACAACAAAACCAATAGGGAGACACAGCCAGAAAGCTGAGACTTCTGTTCTCTTCTGGTTACAGCAGTGAGTGAAGGATTGGTCTTAGGCCCTCTCGTTGGGCAGAAGGACATGAAAACATTTGTGATGCCTGTGCAGACTTCGTGTCGTGCCCCAACCCCTTTCTTTTGCTCTATGCAAGCAATTTCATGAGCTACAAGCGGTATAAAACTTATCCAGAGACAAAACATTTCCAATATAGCTTTGCGCACTTTTGATTTTCAGGTTTTAGCTGACAAAAAGGACAGAACTTTGTGGCATAGTGCCTCTGGGGTGGAAAGTGTCATCTGAAAAGAGAGACAGGAGAGAGCCCATCAAGAGCACTGCTGCATCATCTGTAGCATGCTAAGATTGCTGATATGCTTCCCTTTGAAGGTGGTGTGAAAACCTGATTTTGGATCTCTGCTGTCTTGAGGTCCAATTCTACATTAACCGCAGTTTCTCAGTGAAAACCAGAATCCCATTTCATGTCTTTGTGGAGCTGGTGCAGTACTCTACTGCCTTTCAGGACACTGCACAGTGACAGGGATGGCGAAAGCATGAGCTTCTATTTATTAACTGAGTGATACCATATGTAGATTCACTGGATGTTTACAAAACTGTGTGGGTGGGTTGATCAAACACATGGGGCCTTCCTTTGGTTTAATTCCTGTTCACTGATGAGAGTGAAAAAAGAAAGAGCAACAAATCAAACCAAAACTGGGCTGTGGCCAAACAGAAACAAAAATGAAAGATGATCGAATTGCATTGTGCTTGTGTCTTGGTTTTGAGGCTTAAGGAGAAAGATGCCTGTCCCCTTTCTTGCTATTCCAACCCTGGAAGGAGCATTGCTTTCCAGCCTGGCACAGCTGGAGCCCTGTGTCCCCTCAAGATGCTTAATGACTTGCAGATTTATTTCAAGGCAGTAAAGGGATTTACTTTCTTCCAGAAAAAGCTTAGGAAATGATCATCTGATGCAGGAATGGATTCGTGTACTGATATGTGAGAAAGAAATACATCATATGGCCAGGGGCTCAAAACACTTCTCCCAGTCATCTAGATGGATATTCCCTAGCCCATGAAGTGCTTCATAGTCCCTTGCTGTGGTCCCTGTTGTAATCACTGAGCAATACTGGAGGCCCAAGCAACCAGGAATTTGCTTTACTGCCGCGGAAACCTCTGTTTCTGCTGTGAGATTAACATTTGACCTGTGCAGGTTCAACCTTTTCCTTTTAGTACGCACATATCTTTAGGGGAAAGTGTGTAGCTGAGCTTTTAAACCGGTAGCCACTACCTACACCTGCATCCATCTGCAGTGAATAATAAGAGAGCTTGCATGTAGATATAAAAGGTTATATTTTCCCATGCTGTAACTTGATTGTCTTCCACAAAATTACACAAGGGACAGATTAGGATAAAAGTAAATCCAGTCCAAACTTCTACTCTGGGAAAAACTTATGTTGGGATTAATAGGTTACTCTAGATTTCTATCCTGTAGAAGCAATTACAAAGTTATAACGTAGGAAAAAAAGGCACCCCTGGGCTTAATAGCATTATTTTTTATGGTATTTTATCATGTATAATCCTCAGCACCTGTTTACAATCCTGTGTAATTAGGAGGCAGCTCCTTTGCATGTGGCTTCCATGCCACAGGTGTGTATGATTAAAGTAACGAGGAGAGGGTATATCTGGCTTTCAGTGGTGCCCGGGCACCTCCCTGGTTTCCTGTGGACTTTTCTCTGCTGGCTGACTAAAGGTAAGATGACTCTTTTATTGTTCTACTTTGTGTTCTCAGATGTGAATTGACTCTAGGGCTGCTCTTTGGTTGATGGTATGGGCTAGTTTGTAAGCTATCCCATGGTAAAATTTGGCTTTAGAGGTTGTGCTCTGGCAGTTGTGAGGGAATTTCTTGATGAGGTTGCTATACTACAGGTTGATTGGAAGCCCCTGAGATATGGGGGGGAGAATCTATCTCCTGTGGGTGCCTGTCCTTGTGGTCTTATGGCATGGTCTGGGAGTTCTCATGTGTCTGCCCTTGTCTTGAGATGAGGCAGGGATTTGTTTGCACCTTGAGAAATGAAAGTTGTTTGGCTGAAGCTTGGAGTTGTGGCAGATCTCCCTTGTGCTTCTGCTCTTGTTTGCCCTTGCCTGCTGGGGTAAGTGGTGAGCTTATCTCATAGGTCCTTGTGCTTCTGATTTGTCCTATTAAAAAAAGAAAAAACATTATCTTAGTTACTGTTTTAATGGTATCTGATAAGTGAAAGGCTTGATATTGCATTTGGAGTTCTTTTTCAAAGAAAACAGAACCAGTATGGACATGTGCATGTTGGAGCTTAGGCTGACGGATATTTTAAGTGCTATGGCTGCAAGGAATTGGAGTTCTGATGGAAGTTTTAAAAATGTTGAGAGATTTCCCCACATGGCCTTTCCTAGGGTCTGGTCAAGATGCTTGGAGACCTCTCTTAGTTCTAGCATAACTGTTGTCCCACGCTATGGGAATGCTGATAAAATCATGTTTTGCCTTTTGTGGAGGTGATTGTGTGTTAGACTTAAATATGAAGTAATGCAGAAAGCCACTTCTCACATTTTTTATTGTTTCCCCTCCTTTTTCTTTGGCTGAACATGGGCTTACTCTGCCTTGGTTACATCTCCATCCCCAGCTGCTCAGTATTAGTCACCTGTGTTCTGATGCCACTTTGGGAGATGAGGGGCAGCAGTGTGTAAGAGAGCAGCTCCTAGCTCCTGTGTGAGGAAGTGATGGCTTTGTAAAATGGTCTTTCCAGTTGCCCAGAGCTGGCAAAGCAGGGGGGGGGGCACAGGGCTGGAGATGGTCTTGCCCTCCTTGCAGCTTCAGGTGGGTGGCTAAGAAATCAGTGCTTTCCTGTGTATCTCTTTTCCTCCTGTGTCTCTCTGATCCTCTCTTTTTGCTTCAGTCCTTGGAGTGTTTTCCTCCCTGAATTGGTAGCGGTGTTTGTGTCTTTTCATTAGATTTGATCTGCCCCTGTGAGTCCTGAATGCTCCTATGCCTTAAGATGGATGCTTGGCTCTTGCTTGTGTTATCTAGATCTGATGGTTTCTGCTTTGATTTAATACATTATAATTGATAAGGTTTGCATGTACGATGATTATATCACTTTGAGTGGTTTTTTTTGAAATGTGATAAAATTTTCAGTAACACTGATTATTTGTATGGTGAAAATAGAGCTGCCTTCCCTCCTTCCTCCCAGACTTCCTTTTATTTCCCTTTATTGGGTGGGTAAACGCTGGGCCAAAATACTATAAAGGTATTTCCTAAATGAAAGATGTATGTGATGTGAGAGGAGGAAACAATATTATGCATAGGGATAGGTGAGGGACTAGAGGCAGCTTTGATTTTATCCTCAGTATGAAGAGGGATGCTCTCAGCCTATATTGAGGTTGCCTGGAGGATGCAAGTCTTTTGATGATTTAGCAGTTGCCTTTTTTTTTAGTTGAGAAAGGTTGGTTACTTTTATTAACTTGAGGTTGGGGTAAGAGGAGAGTGTAGTGGAAAAGCAGTGACACTTTAAAGCAAAACTTTGCCTAAATTGCTCCTGCCAGCAGGGAGTGTTTTCTGGTTTATGCTGAATGCTGTGTATGTGTCAAAAATATGGATGCCAGACACAGGGATAAGTAGAAAGATCACACAGTTAATTATCTTGGCAAAAATAAAGAGCAGTTTTGTAGAGCTGAAACACAGAGGCATTCTTTGTGGAGGATGTGTGGGATAATGGCATTGCTGTTCTGTTGAAGGCTTTTGGAATATCCCTTGCCCTGCTTGCAGGAGGCACTAATGTCGCCTCTAGTCAGGACACAGAATTGAATTACATTCCAGGCTTGAAACTTAACCTCCCACCTTGACAAATTGTCTGTGAGCTGAACATGATTTGAACCACTCCAGTGCAGTTTCACTCAGCATCACCCCTTGGTATCCTATTAATAGAATGTGTTAGCATCAGACAGCTTGGCGAAATGGTAAATATTGCAGAGCACATGGCTGGATCATCTCCTTTATGGTAAATAGATTGTGAATAATTAAATAATGCTACAAGGGTGAAAAAGATCTGCCTAACATAAGGCACAAATTATGCTTCTCTCTCTGCTCCAGGTCAAACATTTCAGGCTCCTTCTTCTTTGCCATAATTGGACATAATCACTAACACAGTCAGCAACTAAAGACTGTCTGGTATCAATTCCCCTATCCTGGAACCACAGCATCTAGATCTTGAAAGAGTTAATGCTCTCTATTAGCTGATTAGTTCGGTTAATTTGTTGTGTCCCATGGTGATTGTAAAGTAAATACAAAAGGGTACTCTGTTTCAAATATCTTCCTGCAGCTCTGTGTGTGTTATGTATATATGATCCGCACATGTGTATATCTACAAGTCTGCCTAGTAGTTGAAGGTGTTGAGAAACTGCAGTTTTCCCTGGCTTCAGAGGAAGCTGTTGGCTCAGAAGTTCTTAAAGAAAAGTTGTCTAAGAATATTTACACGGGTCCAAAGGGAACAACTTGTTCCATGGAGCAATTCAGAAACAGAAATGTGCGTGTCTGAAGGAATTTGTCTGGTTTACTTCTCTTATGTCTGCCTTGTTGCCTAATGGAAATGCTTTGGTCAGGACTCATCTTCTACAGGAATGCGACCTCACTTGCAATTAAGTAATAAGGATAATGGGAATCTTATTTTCTCTCCTCCCAAATAAAGCTTACCGTGACTTTATTGCAGCTTGCTATTCCTAGATTTCAAAATGCACTGCTGCTACTGTGGAGGCAAAGGTAGTTTGTTTAGCATGTAGCCCACTAATAATTATTTTTGTCTTTCCTTGCTGTTTAGTTGACTAGTTCTGTGTTTTTGAAGTAGCTCTTTCTCTATCTGCATCCATGAAAGATGGTATGTTACTGGACAAATGCTTTTGTTACATTTGACTAATTGCAGATGCTGAAAACAGCAGAGAGGGTTTATGCAGTTGCTTAACTGTATGCATGTGGGAGGTAGGAACGTGTCCTGTAGACAAATGGCTTCCCAGGGTCGGTCAAGTTTCATTTTATTGTGGAATCAGACTGAGCTTTGTCAGAATTAGACAGAAAACCTGTTGGGTAGGAGTTTGGGGTGTATAGAGATGACAGCCTTTAGTTCCTGTATGCCATTGTGTCAGTCCACTTCTACATCTTCAGTGCAAGTTGAAACCCTCTGGTGGGGGAGTGCTTGGATACCTGAACTCCAGGACCATTTGCTTCCTCCTATGTCCTGGTAGGCACCAACCACTTTCATTGACTTCTGTATTAATCTTTCTGCTTGCAAACGGGCAGAGGTGGCATTTTTCACTCTGTGGCAGCTGTTGGGAGGTTTATGACAATGGGTCCGAGTGTGGGAGGTGCTCACAGCATGGTGGGGGACAGCAGCTTGTAACAGTACTATGATTAAAGTGTCAAGTTACTGCTCTTTTGTGTTATATGTAGACTATAAAAGATGAACGTGCAGTGATTTATCTTCCGTTGGAGTCGCTTGACAGTGAATGAGGCTGTAACCAATTTGCCTGGAGAGGGGGAGCTCGGAATAATCTCTGGAGGTTTAGGGACACCGATTGCTAGGGGAATGGACAAATGAACAGTTCACCTCATCTGGACAGCACCCTGCGTCCTGCCATGTCCTGAGGGAAGTCGCTTCTGAAAGTAGCAATGGGGCATTTTGTGGTCACTTTTAACTGTTGAATGTTAGTGTTTTGAAGCTACAAATAACCTTTGCTGTAAGGTTGTTGAGGAGCAGCATGTCCTGCTGCTGTACCAGGCTGTAACATTGCAGTGTGCCCATGCTTTTTGCAACTTCCCAGCTGCATGTGCTCTTTCCCTGAATGAGAACTGCCCATAAACTTTATCTCGTTTTCTCTGTGTGGGTTTTCAGGTATTTAGGCTAAAATTCACCTTTAATCCTATAAGGTGAGGAGTATAATGAAATTTTGTCCCTTTTTGACTCTTGCAATAGCAGTCCTTAGGAGTACCAGGGAAACATTCAAAACCCTTATGGTGACCAGATTGTGAGCACTGCAGCCTGCCTGCTGGGAGCACCATGTGTGTAGTTTGTACTCCTGGTTGCTAAATGGGGATATATAAATGCAGGAACCAAGTGTAAAAGCACTGCTGATTGGCAACCAGCATTAGCCAAAGGTCAGTGCTAATTACTCTGCCTCTTTTGCATGAGGGGCTTTGAAAGATAGAGAAGAAAGTGTCTGTGGCATTTTCTGCCAACAAATTAGTTGGCTGACGGGAGGATGTCGCTGCTCATCAGTACTGATGAACCGCAAGTTGGTACTTGTGCAATTAAGCAGGATAGAAATACTGCCCTTAGAGAGTTAACTTTCTGGGAGTAATTACCATAGGTGGCAACACATACTGATGAAAAGGAAGGTGATGTATTTATTATACACGTGAATCAAGATTGTGAATTATTAGACAGTCCTTTTAGACAATCACCAGTCTCTAGCCCATCCTTTCTTCTACTTGTGTTTGCTTGGTTTACTGAGGATAATGCTACGGAGGGATAGAGAGCCACAGCTATGCTAATTGAGCTCTGCTGATCAGAGTTTTGCCTGTTTGGATAGAATTCAACCTTGGGAGCTTTAGTGAAGGTTTTAGGCTTCCTTTTTTTAGCCCTGCCACCTGGATGTACCCCTGCAGTTCTGGTAAAGGCATTGCAGCTGAAGTGGAAGCAACTGAAACAGTAACACAAAGGAGGTCTGGAGGAGCTAAAGGAAAAACTGACTTTTGGAACAAATTTCAAGGCAGGAGGCCCTCAATTAATAAGACCAGTGGCTTTGGATGCTTTGGGTGTTCTGCTTGTCAAGTTTCCATTACAAGAATTCAGTAGGGGCTAGGAAACGTGGCTCTGGAAACAAAACCCCTTAGGAGGGGTTGTTGATTGCCTAAAGGTGGAGCCCATCACTGCCAATTTTAGTTTTTCTTCTGTGAAAAGCCTGATTTCTGATGAAAGCTTTTATTCAACAGCATTGGTAGGATGAGGCTCGGCTCCAACAATTAAAATATTGCCAGAGATATGTCCTGGAGTGTGCCAGGTCTGGTCTATGTCACCTTTATGTCTCTGGGTAAACACTGCTGAGCCTTTGCCATGGAAGAACTGGAGTTTCCATTAGTGCAAATTGTGCAAGTTCAGGTATTTAAACCTGCAAGTTTTGATTGCTTTTTTCTTTTCCTGAATAAATTAAAGTAAATAATAGCAGTAGCTTCTTGAATTTGTCAGTTGAGCTGATGTACTGTCTTCCAGCTGTGTCCCTAGCTTTTCTCTGCTATCATTATGAGTTTAAACTAAGTGCATGGGGTTCCAAATAGCCTACCTCCCTCCTTATTAAGTTACAGAGACAGAGTTTGGCAGAAGCCAAGTGTCCAAGCTCTGCTGTCACTGAATGACAGATGAGTGCAAGTCCTTTATACCCTGAACATCACCATCTTTGTGCTCATCCTGTGCACAGGACATGGGCATGAAGTCTAAAATACGCACTGAAAAGCAGCTTGCAAAGCAAAGAATTGGTTATAGCCTCACATAAATCAGAGCTGTGACTTACACTTTGCATAATAGAAAAACACGTGAAAACTGTACTTGGAGACAAAGAGCTCCGTGTCGTCCTCTGAGATAGTACAATTAATCATACCTTAGGATTTTGTGTGTGGCTAAAGGTAATGCTTAGTGGAGCAGAGTGATGAATGCATCTCTTTCTGTCCTACTGCGGAACCCATACCCCCATGTATTGGCGTTTGCTCTGTGTTCTTTTCCTGTTCCTTCTGGATGTGATGGGAGTACTTAGGGGTTCTGCCCTGGTAGCATGTGTGAAGGGCTTGCTGCACTCGAGCCTCTACATATTTCTTCTATCACAGCAGCTACCCTGTCTTCTCACCAAACCAAAAAGACCAGATGACCTGCACTGAAGTGAAGGTGTATCGTCTGCTTCTTTTGAGGAATTGTGTTTTTTGAATCAATTCACCCATCAATACCGCATTGACTGTACCAGCACAATCTAATACAGGGTTCAGCTTTTGGCATACCTCAGAATTTGTCTGCTATGAACAAGTTTGTGTTGTTTCAAAAGGTCTTTCAAAGTCTGAATAAGCTTCCTGATGAGAAGAGTGAAACAAAAGCTGTACCTTGCTTGTTTTCCCAAGCTTTGCTTAATGTCTTGTTATGTAGTTATGGTTATCAAATACTACTCATGTTAAGAAAAGGACCTTGCAGAGCATTTACGTTATAAGACAATGTGATGAGCTGAGTGTTTAATTCTAAGTTAAAAATTGTCAGATGGCAGAGGAGAGGCTGAAAAATGGAAGTCTTGAACTTGGATCTGGGTGAGAAGTGGGAGGGCACAGTCATCCCCAGAATATGATGATAAACCATGGGAGTAGATGAGATCTAGGCTGAGGACAAGTCTAATGGGATTCAGTGGGCAGCAAGAGAAGCAGTGAAGAAACTAAATCTGGCAAAAAGCACTGGGGCTAGCATGGGCTACCTTGATGAAGCTGAGGAACTTTACACTTGTAGTTTACATAGCATTTTTGGATTTGACTATATTATAACTTGTTAAAGGCTTCCAAAATCCCTTGTTTACACTTTGATGTTTGGTCTTCTGATAAACAGAAAGGAGAAAGAAAGAAGTTTACAGCAAATGATAATTTCCAGATGGAAAGCTTTTCATTAATTTCTAAACCGCATGAGAAGTATGTGAGGTTTTATTTCAAGTCACTTCATAAACTAAAAGGTGCTGGTGATGGCATGCTTATTTTCATATTTGATTAGTAAGCATGCTAAAAACTTACTGAAGAGCAAGACTCTGCAGGGGAGCCATTCCCTTCCAAGTCATGCTATCGTTTGTCACTCAGTGTTGTTAGATTAAAAGCAGCATGGCTGCAGCTCAGCTATTATCTAAAGCCTGTTAAAGGCCAACAGTTTCAATTTTAAAACCTTATACATTTCTGTGAGTTTCAGTAGCACATCTTCATCCATGGCTGCTCAGCTGCTTATTAATTCTAAATGAAGGAGAGATGGAAAACTCTCTTTTCCATGTGCCTTGAAGAGCTTCCAGTGTAGTGGGATGCTTCAGTGTGTTGGGTTTGGGTGTGTTGCTTGAGGGTTGTGGGTTATTTGTAGGTCTTTTCTTAACTCTGGAGTAGAACTGGGTCAGTACCAGTGCATCCAGTGCCCAGGAAACTGGTCACTAATGATGACAGAAGCAGCCTGAAGTGTCTGCTACAAGTATTTGTATTGTCATGATAATGTTTTCGTTCCATTGCTGCTGTACTTGTAGTGGTGCCTTTGATTACATAGATTAGTGAAATTGGAAGGTTGGTTTGGGTTAAAAAGACTTCATTAAATGAAGTTCTTCACAAAGTTGATAACACTGTTGTTAGAGGTACACTTCCTTTATGTTAAGTTTAGTAATACCAGACAGGGTCTATGGATAGTGGAGTTGTCTGCCCAAAACATTGGCTGCCTGTACTTAATGAGGGATGGAGAAGGCTATTAAATCCAGCAATCCAGTTGGATTATATACTTTTCTTATACTTCTGTATGTCTTTAGATTATCATTGCTCTCACTGAATAACCACACCAACCAACAGAATAGTTATTTGTGGAGCAGAAATAATTGCTGTTTTAATGTGCTGCAATGACAGTTATTGTGGCATAAGATTTCATTACATTGACAATTGAACTGATGTAAGAGGGAATACCAAATTGTTATGTATTTGAGGATAAAAATCCATGTTCAGGAACATGCCTTAAAATATCTTGGATCCCTGGACAAGAGTTCTAAGTTTTACACTTACAGTGACTGGGAGACCTAAGCTTGTTGGGATTGAAATAATGTTCATAAATGATCAAGTCTTGAATTGTTTTAATACTGGCAGGGATAAAGATGGGCTAAGGGAAGAACAACTGATAAGGCCTCCAGGTGACTGTGGTGTGGTATATGGCTGTTCTCATAACAGCATATAAGCCTCTAAGCCAAGAGATATTGGCAATATTTTTGCGATGAGCAATTAGGTAAAGCAGAAAGAGGATAATTTCTTAGAAATAATTTTATAGAAACAGCCCTAAGTCTTGATATAAGGGCTTTTTGGTTTGTTTTCCCTTGAGATTGATTTTAAAAGAACAAGAAAGATGGTCTTGATCTAAAGAAAAATCCCAAGCTTCATAATCAAGTCATCTAGTTTTGTGTCTGAGTTACTTAATCTCTGAATAACACTAAAGGAGTGCCTGGGAACTGCTATTACATCCAGCTTATGGAGCTTATGTATCTGTGAAGAAAAAACCTTTGCTTTTCCTAGTGTACCTTGCTCTT
This sequence comes from Forpus xanthops, assembly GCA_032466535.1. Taxonomy (NCBI): domain Eukaryota; kingdom Metazoa; phylum Chordata; class Aves; order Psittaciformes; family Psittacidae; genus Forpus; species Forpus xanthops. The sequence continues at coordinate 12,559 of JASSUY010054917.1, forward strand.
TTGAGACATGCTCCTGCCTAGTTGAAAGCACAAAGAAGTTACCTGTCTGTTGCCTTGTCTGGTAACGTTCCTCATCCACACTACTCCAGTATTTTTGTTCCTACTGAAATACTAGGAGAGCAGTATGCATCCTGAATAGAGAAGGGGGTAACTTGCTTTACATTTCAGCTAACGTGATCAGATGCTGAAATTAATATGACGTGTTAAGTAACTATGAATTAGAGAAAAGGCCTGCCTAGATGGTAGGTCTGTATTCACTGACAGCAAGCTCAGAGCAGCAGAATTTATTGAAGACTGATTCTGGGAGCCCTTTGATTTGTTTGGCTGTGTTATAGGTGTAAGCTGCATAGCTCCCCAGCCTGCTGGGAAGGTTTCTGCCAAACAGTGACACCTTCTGGAGCAACCACAGCTCCCCAGCCTGGAGTCCCTCCTGTAGACATAAGGCTAGAAATACAGACTGGGAAAATATTAACATGGAAGGAATGGCAAGATAGGTACTGGTTCAGCATAACCTTAGACGCCTTAAAACCGCATTTGCTCGCTGATAACAGTATTTGTGTTGCAAAACAGTGTAAATCACAAGCTTTGAATTGAAGGCTGCTTTTTTTCTTGTTTGGAGAAAGTGGTATGTGAAAATAAGAAAACAAATGAGTAAAACAAAACTTAGGATGCTGATTTAGATTATTTTTTTCTCCCCATCTCACTTTTATTCTCTAAGGACAAGGCATAAAATGCCTGCTGTTATGCCTCTGGTATGCTAATACTAGTAGATGTTCTGAGCTCTGCTGCTTCTGCCATTAAGTGTGATCAGAGTTGCTTGCAGAGCATGGAGAGGTTGTTGCTACAAAAATGGGGTTGCTGCTTGGGCTTTTCTTGCTAGGATAAGGATTTCCCCACCATAGGCATAGGAGTTCCCCTAACATGAGAGCAGACCCTCTCAAAGCTAACACAAGGCACTGTATTTCCCTTAAAAAGTCATTCTATGGCTGTGTGGTCCGAAGTGTGCATTTTCATGAATCACTAGGCTGAGTACATTGAAATGGTTGCAGTGATTCCTGAGCTGCCTTTAAATTGGAATATAATGTCACTGTGTTCAAAACAGACAACTTCCATGTTATTTCTTGTTTTCAAACTCAGTGTTTGATTTCCTGTGTGTTTTCTGTATCAGCTTCAGCTATTGTGCTTTTGGCTTCACTGCTCTGGGGGCTGTGGTAATCTTTTTCCCTGTGGGGAGCAAAAAGCCCTTAGTGTTGTGGTGGCTTAGAATTCCCTGCTTTTACTGCCTCTGCTCCATCAAACTTGATCAAACAGAAAGAGCCATTAAAAAGAAAACCCAATCCTAAACTTCCCCAAAGTTCCTACACCAATATTAAGCAACCCTCTTTTTCTCCCATGAGTAGTGCTGCTCATAGACTTGCTGCAAACTGATACGTAAATTGTTCAGAAGAATTAGTTCAGAGTTGATGATGACTATGAAAGGAGCCTGCGTAAGTGCGATTGCCCCATGTTGCTTGCTCACAGCACCCTAAGCACCCTGAAACTCCTATCTGAGCTCTTCCTGCTTCTGTGAGATTTGTATTTACTGGCCTATGCTCTACTGTATCATTCACCAATCACTAATCTTTTAAAGTGCATTCAAGCCTCTAATTATCTGAAATGAAGGAGATATTTAGCTCATTATCCTGTTTTAAAATTCTAATGGGATGGCACTGAAGCTGTTGTGCTATTTTTCTATTTGTTAATATGGAACATATAAATGTCTGAGATGTTAAAAATGTAACATCACCCTTTGCAGAGCAACTAGCTGATGTTAACAGGTCTTACATAAAGCAACAATAGGAGGAAAAGAAAAACCAAAACCCTGCAACCTTCTGTGGCTCTGTAGCGATGCAAGTACTTTAATGTACTTCCTTTCAGCCTGATATATTAAACTCTACAATAGTCAGTCAAAATAAAACCGGACAAAACAAGCCCACCTTAAAACTAAACCGCATCAGTAAAGAAAACTGCTGGTGGTGTTAAAGGGCAGATAGTTTTAGATAAGGGCCTCATCAGCCCATTTTTATTTTGGCCAAACTCTTTGCATCTATGGCCACAGCAGGAATCCCTACAGTTTCATGGTGTAGAAGAAGAAACCTTTTTCTGAAAGCCACTGAGCTTATAGATGAGGTTGATTCTCTAAAACAGCTAGATCCCAAACTAAAGTGATGGAATTGACCAAATCAGGTACCTATTGGTATTTCCTTCCTTATGAATTCACAGTTACTTTAATTGTTAGTTCTTGGAGGTGTGTGTTCAATAGCTATATAACTTCCTTTTTGATCAAGTTGCAGATCTGCGTAATTAGAATACAATCTCTGAAACAGCACCATTCAAACATTTCAGTTTTGAAGGATGATAGTGTGTAAGTGCCCTCCCCGAAGAATTCCTTTTTTTGCCCCATGATTAATTTGCTTGCATTTGCTTTAATCTGTTGCCATGTGTAGCAAAGAGACAAATTGTGTTTACATTACCCTAGTCCCTCCCTTCATTTCCAAAACAACTGCTTTTATGTACTTCAGGCAGCTTGAATCAGGCCTAATTACAAAGTCTTACATCTGCTCTCAATCTATGGGCTAACACACAAGGTTGCTCTCCTATTTAAGCTTGCGCACTGGTTTGGCTTATTTATGTTTTGCTTAAAAACCATATATGTATAAACATCCACAGGGAAAACAACATCCTAATATCTCACATCCATCATACAGCAGGTAAGAAGGATTTCCACTTCCATGCTTTGCTGTCTCCTCAAGGCCTTTGAGTTCTGATAGGACAGGCACAAAGCTCTAGACTAACTCACTGAAGCCGTACCCTATAGGGCTCATGAATGTTACCCTCTTTCTGTTTTGATGTGTGTTAGCTGTCTTTGGTCTACAACAAGTAAACAACTGGCTAAAGGCTTGAATCAAATCTTCCCTCTCCACTTTTTGGATTGGTTCCCTTTATGCAGTGAGAAGCTTCAATAAAATAAAAGATAATATGTGATGGGCATAGGGAGGAAAGATATTCAGGTGCACATGTAAGCTTTCTTATGTGATGCGTCGGTCTCTACATTCTTTGAAATGGTCATGAATCCTTGAGGTTCTTGTCCATGCTGTAGATAGAAAGGCAAAAGGCATTACGGTAAGGTGAAGGAGCATGCTTCACTGTGAAAAGGATAAGCACAAATCTTGGCTGAAGGAAAGTGAAGATTTACCATTTTTTCCTGCTTCTTTATGGAAAGCTTTAACCTAAGATCAGAAGCAAAAAACCAAAGTACTGGAGCAATAGAGTCTCACAGTGAGTTAGAGTTCAGGGTTTTACCTCTCCTGCCCAGTGGCCTCTTAGTCCTGCTGTGTCCAGGTAGTAGTTGTGAACATTTGGCTACTGCAGTTCAGCACTGGTCTCTGTGGGGGTTCCTTGGCCATCTTGTTCTCTCTGCTCATAGTGGACAAGGAACATAGGCTCTGCAGTGGTTTAGGAATTCAACAGGGAGGTGAGGAGGAGGAGAGACTGAAGCAAAAAACTGTTTCAGAAAGCTGGTCTCCTCTTAAGAAATGAGGGATAGGCGTTCCTGGATTGCAGTGCAAAGTTATAAGCTGCAAATTCCTGATGGTTATTGCACTTGTTTATTCACCTAGCAATAGTGTTCACTTAATAATTTACTTCTCACACACTTCTTATATGTGTGCTGTATTTTTTTATCTCACCCCACCATTTCTTTGGGGTGGGTGTTCATTTTCCTTCATGGAAGGAATGTATGGATGAATGAGAAGATGTAAAATAGACACATCTAAGGATTACTTGGTCTTACGATAACTCATAAAACTTTATTTTGGCTATGATTCTTGACAACCAGGATGACAGTTCTTTACTAAGCAATAGGAAATGTTAGTGGCTATATTTCTTTTGTATGTTTTTTTGATAACCTTCCGTTATCATGGGCTAATGCATGAAATGGCAGGAGACTCTTGAGTATTTCTGTATTAACAGGTTATGGTAGACAGATGACAGAATTAGCCTTAAAGTGAGAAACAGTCAAAAGGTCATTATTACTACCAGAAACGTCATGGGGATGTGTGACAAGTCAACTTTATGCATGAAGGAAAATGTGAAATCTACTTAGTAGAAAATCAGGATTGTACCTTACACCTTGTATGGCAGGAGGTGGGGGGGAAGACTCTGGGAAAGTTGTTTTCTTACAGAGAAATGCCAGAAATAAGAACCAACAAAATCACAACTCTGTATATATCTGGTTCAGATCAAGAAATGGAGTTACTGCGAGGTTTTGATGAACTAGCTTTTTAGTGGGGTATTTCTATATTCAGAGACAAACAGAGTAAGCAGTGAGCCCAAGGTGAGATCTCACTCATAAAATACTGTGGTTTCTGAGTGCTGCAATCCAGATTAATAGTACGCCTAATGAAATAGGTATAAATTGTCTACAGGTCAGCATCAAATTCCAAATGAAATGCCATTTCTTTTTCAGACGTTCTAGTCTTCTCTCCATTGTTGAAGGTATGCGGCCCTTAAAATCATTTTGGTGCTAGTTGTGGTTTCATTTCATTCCTTGACAAGTTTTTAACAACAGTACTAGCATTCTTCCAGCTTTTTGAGCCATTTGTGGAGGATTTTATTCCTATATTTATTGCTATTATTTTTCTTATTACTATGTGCATCTGCTATGGAATAGATCTACATGCATTGCAGGCTATTTTTTACTATGTAATAAGGCTATAAAATTGAGAAGGCTTCATTTAAATTATACCCTGTCTTAACATCACGTTCTTCATTTCCTTCATTTCCTTGGTGACTTAATAAGTACTTAAATTAAACAAGAAAAGTTTTCTAACACAGAGGTGAGGAAATCTGAAGTTAAAGCTGCTACTCTGCTCTTAATTCACCTGATGGTGCATAGGCACTCTATTAAGAAAGCCACAGAACAGCAGGGGAGCTTTTATCTTATGTTTCTGCAATGTATATACCATATGTGCTATACAGTTCACTGCATATGCTACGTACGATCACCCACTGCTTTGGACCCCTGCTGTACCTGGGTACAACCAGGTGATGTAAGAGGATGGGGAATGACTGCCTGATTAATATATTCCTCGTTTTCTCGATGATCTCTCTGCTTGCAGCACATTCTTTTAGTGCAATGGGATCTAAAACCATCTCTCTCTCCCCCGGTCTCCCGTTGTTCTCTCACTCTTTTCCTTCTGTCATATGTGGAACCACTTGTTGTGGTCTTCTGCTTATTGGATACAGAGGCCCTTTCCTCAAACAATAAAACCACAAAAGTCTTTCAGGTTTCCCAAATTACTTTCACATTTGAAGAAATTAGTCTTGGGGTGTGCCAGCTTTCATGTTGTAGAACACCACTGTGATGAAGAACAGGGAACATTGATACCAGTCTGCCTTTGCTTTTCCTCTTAAACCAAGAGTTGTAGCATTTTGCATTACAAACTTCTGGGCGAAGCTAGCTTTTCTCATTCAGTGTAAGTTTTTAATGCGTTTAGTGGTTATTATTGATTAGCTCACTCTGAGTTAGTTTTCCAGGTTATCGTGTCAGTTGTTATTTAGATCACAATAAATGAATGGGAGACTGTTTCAGTCTGATTCTCCAGCCCTGGCTCCCCGTCAGCCTGGACCCTTCAAAAATAGCTGACCAAATGCGTTTTCTCTCCTTCTACCTCATCTCCAAGGCTGTAAAATGCTGAGGCAAACAAGTGAAGGTTGCCTCCCTGCTGCGTGTGGGGAATGGGTAAAGCTATTAAGCATCCATGGTGCTCTGTGCTGCTAATTTCTAAGTCTCTCTGACTCCATCTTCTGAGACAGCAAAAGAAAAGGAGAGCAGAGGGTGAAGTCAGAGTAATTCCTCTGACTGTGCACATTGGGAACTGGCTGTGAAATCTGTGTAGACATACTGTAAACTGCAGTTACCCTCGTTTTGAAAACGCATTGATCAAAGGGACTCTGTCAGTATCTGATTAAGGGCCATGTAAGAGTACTGAAGACATTTCCTTCTGGTTAACAGCTCTGATTACAGGAGGCTCCTGGAGTGAATTTCCCTGCTAGCAGACAGGCTTGTCTCCAGGCTCCACCTGACACTATAGGGTTTCTCAATGGCATGGCTTCCTGTTGTTGAAGGCTACTATTCATTCACAGCTTGTAAATCAGTGGCTTGTAAATCAATGGATGAAAAAACTACTGTTAGGGAAATGTTCCTCAGCAAATTCCTCTCTCTCCCCCAGATATTTGTTTTCCCAGGGCGTATAGTCCATGATCATGGAAAAATATTTGAAAATGCAACATGTGTAACTAATGATAGAGGTGGAAATGAAGGACCATTCCTTCTTCGTTACACGGGAAATTTTCTGTAACTACTTCAATGTGATTTTGACTTCTTTATGTTGCTTTTGATAAAGTTGGGTTTGCTTCATTGTAGAGCCAAATTAGCATATTCAATGCTAACAAGCAATTGACTTGCATATCCCTACGGCAGGGCAATGAGAGTGACTGAAGGTTTAACATAAGCAATGAGAAGTAGAGATATTTGGGTTCGCTTTGTACTGTTTTTCCTGAATAAATGATTGAAATGGTGTTAAGATGCTCTGCCCTGACATACACATCCAGGTGACTATCAGCAGCTGCTGCTACTGCAAAGAGCACAATACATCCAGGGAAAATAGCTCGCAGGGCCTAGAGAATGCCAGCAAGCTATGATGACAGTCCATTTGGTGGCCAAACCTCAAGAAACATACACGTTTAGAAATACAGCAGGCTCAAACTGAATTGCTGCCAGACAAGCTGCTTTTCTCACGTATCACTGAGAAGTGTGCTGTGCATATCATTTTTATTAACTCCTTTTCTGCGCAGGAGAGCAGGCAGAGCTGTGTCCTGTTCTGTGTGGTTGATGATGCGCCTGTGGAAATCCACTTACTGGGGTGTATTTTTAGTAATCTTGGTAGTTAATACCACTAACCTGGGCTTAGCCCACACTGGCATGAGCAGGCACCTGCGAAGGTGAGCTCGGGGCTCCCTGCTCCATTGAAGGAGTCAGCAGTGCAGAGTAGTGCTTCTCTGCCGCTCACTCCAGATGTGTTCCAACCCTTACGTGGACTGAAGCCGGAGCTGCCTTCTCCCACCAACCAGAGCAGCCCTGTCCCCTCAAGGAACTGAACCTCTGCAGTGCACTCCCTTCAGACAGTGATACAGATGGAATCCTCTGAAATCTTGAACAAAATCTGCAGCTGGTGTTCTCTTTGCTTCACACTTTTACTACTAGAATAGTCCAGTACGGTTAAAAATTACATTCTCAGTAAGCTCATTTAACGTGCACCAGATGGCCCTTTTTGTACTGAGCCCCAGAATTTGCTCCTACGTAAGTGAATGACTGGAGAAGGGCCATCAAAGAGGGTGAGAGATGATGCTGCTGCAGCTACAGCTCTGATAGAGCTTAACATGGTTTTTGTAGGGGAAAGAATAGATAAAGAAGGCATAGAGAACTAGCAAACAAACTGAGATAAAAATTGAGGGAGCAGATGGGAAATAGTAAGGACTGGTGTAAGAAAGGAGAAAAGTTGGAGAAGAATATAGTTTTTCATTCACTTAAGCAACAATTGCTTATTTTAAGTTCCTAAAGGAGAGTGCAGTGATAGGGGATAAGATCTACAGCTTCTGCTCCTGCTGATTCTTTGAGACATTTTTCCACGTAAGCTTTTAAGCATATGCTTTAAAACCAAACTAAAACCTTCTATGGAGAGCAGGCTGCTTTTAAAAGAGAAGCTCATTCAGTTGAAATCACAATTTATGACAGACAGCTATAGTACCAGCCTCCCATATATCCTTAGCTATATTTGAATTAATTGAGTTGCCGAAGAGCAGTCCAAGACTGATTGCAACAAATGGGCTTATTTAAAACCAAAACCAACATGTCTCCCCACAAATAAAAAACAAACACCACACCAAATTAAAACACACTCACCAGCAATTACCAGCCTTAGTGATGATTACAAGAAGAAAAGGTGGCCTGGGCATAGCTGGAGTTCAAATAACAAAGTATACTGCTCTTGGCCACAACTTCATTGGGAGTAGTTGCTTGCATGATGAGCAGGAAGGAGCATGTTTCATCCTTCACCCTTAAAGTAAGGATGCTGTGTTTGCAGGGCTTTTCTTTCATAAGCTTTCCAAAGGGAAATAAAAAAATATAATTAATTTTTGGAGTTATATCTTTCTGCATCAGAAGAGATCATGTCTGTTTTCATGTAGGAGATAGTAGGTACTGGGTAGGTAAATTAGCATTATGGAACAGGAGAGCAAATTGCAGTTGCCTACAGCTTGGGATGAAGCTGTGGCCAAAGAAATAGATCAGAATGCCAAGGGCTGGAGCAGAATAGCTATGGCTTAAAAAAAGGGGGATCTTTGTTTTTCTTTTCACTATAATCGTCAAACCATTAATATTTGAATTTAAAATAATACTTCTTGTAATATTACTCTTGATTTTCCAGTTAGTTTTATTGTCATGTTACTTGTTCCCATGAGAAGAATTTGTAACTGGACTTGGAAGTAATGAAATGCAAGCAAATGTGCTTCAGTAGAGGCTGGGATAGCAAGAAAACCTCAGCTATGGGTACAATAATGTGCTTGATTTCATAGTTCTTAGAAGTGTTGTATCCAAAAGCACTCTGTCTTTGCACATGCATAACACATACAGTAAATGCATAAATCACTTTGGCTTCATGTTCCTAATAAAAACAAGTAAAAATACTCTTCTTAAGTGAAATGAGAACTGAACTGGACATATAAAGGAGTTGGATGATGTTCTCTCTTCTCTATAACTTAACATTTTCATGGTCATCTTCTTTTTTTGGTTTTAATGGAAAAGAAGTACAAATGTACTGAAATGCCATGGTAAAGGTTTGCATTTTCAGTTTTTCCACTAGTAAAGGCTAGAAATTTGGTGGCACCTTGTCCAGGTCTGTGTACTAAACAAGACCAAAGGATACCTCTGCTTCCAGGATGTTCATGTAAACCAAAGTCTCAGACTGAGGTTTCTCAATACCTGCAAATTGAGTTTAGTTTTGCTTTAGATTTCTCCCCTTTGGCATCTCAGAACTTCTGAAAGCAATTAATTTTATTGCTCCTATTTTAAGAGTAAAATTTCCTGAAGTTAGGATGTGCTCTTTAAAGTAAGATGTATTCTTTCTCCGATACAGATGGGCTAACCATAAATCTTGTGCAAGGCTGTTCAAGCCCTGTGATACTTGACCCTTAAAATCTGGTTCTTCACCTGAAAAGGCTGAGATGGAGTCAGGCTCTTCTTAACTGCATTCTGCTGTATCCTGGTGAAACCCAGTGCACTTTATTCTACTTGGGAATATTGAGACTTGTACCAGCCAATTTTTGAAACTACTATTACTTTTCAAAACGGGACATAAATTCATGTAGGAGTAATTTATTTCTAAGCCATTTTAATAGGCTTAGGTACTAATTAGTTTCGATTTCTTGATTACTGTCTTTAATCATTGTGTGGCTGGTCATTTGACCTTAATGTCTCAATCTTTCTAATTTGATTAGCAAGCTGTGGGCACTGGTAGGACTACTTGCCTGGATATAAACTGTTTGTAGAGGAACCTTTAGCATCAATGTCAAAAGAGTAGTTGCTCAGATCCATCATTTCACTTTTATTCATACTTAGTGCTTTCCCACTTTAGTAAGCAAGGACTTCTAGGAGACCTGTTAGGCACTCACTCCTTTCTGATGCTGTACTAGATATACACCGAGTGTAGTCTAGGTATTGCTAGTACTTCATCATGGAAACAGGGAAGACCTGTATGTAATTACTGGGTCTGGTCTCATGATGAAACTGTTTTCCCCAGAAAGAGTCCTAAAACAATAAAACAAGCTTAATATCAGTAAGTGGCTCCGGTATGTCCACTGTATTATAAAGATTATATTAAAAACTTGATTCCACTATAGATGACTGGGGGAAATTTGATGTTTAATTTTACCTTGTTTTCTACTGCATCTCTTCTCTGTGGAACTACAATACCTGTGTACATATAATACATAGAATATTTTTGCATCAAATTAATTGATTTTTTTGGTGCGTTTTCCTTTATGTTTTTTCAGTTTCTTTTATGTCTTTTTTCTTCTGTTTCTGCATTTGGCTTCCCCCCCTTCTCTGCAAAAAAAGTGTTTTTCTGTTTGTGCCTTATTTCCTTGTGCCTCACTCACCTTTCCTGCCCTCTGAGTGCTCACTGCTTTTAACTCGAGTTGTATGTAATCATTAAATTACTTCCTGCTAAAATATGCATAGGAGGGGATGCTTTTTATTAATGGAAAATAAATCACAGGACTGTATTCCACTTTGAATTTCTTCTATCGTTGGAGTTTGTTCAAGGGTTAGAAGGCATTTGACCAAAGACATCTGACACTGATGTCGCAGGAATTTGATGGGCTCACATGTATTAGGAAGTGTGCAATCAAGGCCAAGCTGCTGAATCTGAGCACTTGCTAGAGACACAGAGCACTCTAACTTCAAAGCCTTTCAGAAACTGCGTCTCACAATACCAAGTCTCAGTAACCATTTGTCATTTTCAGTCTAAAGGGGTTGTGCTTGAGGATTTGAAATTCTTTTTCAATGGATACCCATTGATTTCATTGTTTTTTTTCAAAAATCTGTGCTTAAAAAATGTATGAAGGAGGCCAAAGCTGCAGCTGGAAAGTCATTTATTTAGTGATGTTGTTGTAGCTGGTGTGGAGGCAGTAATCTCTGAAAGTGGGGCTGAGTAATTTTTCAACACTCCGATAAAATTTATCAGCACCTCCTATGTTTTAGAAGCAGAGGAGCAGATACAACAATTAGCTGGCTAGGGATCTTCATGGTGCGCTAGCCAAGATGAAAAACAGATATTACTTGAGGATTGGTGTTGTGGGATGCTAGGAGGTATGAAGCATGTCAATTGTTTTCCAAGATGAATAAAGATGTTAGGTCAATATGGTTTTTTTGTTGTTTTCTCTCTGTAGCTACGTCAGAAACTAGTGATATGAAGGGGAAAAATCATCAGTTTTAATGGAATTGAGTTCAGACTGTTGGAATTCTGGGCACTGGGGTTTAGTTCTGGTTATATGCAGCATCAAATGAAGTACATCTTTGAGTTCTGTATGAAGCTTTATGAAAATATATCGTAGAGAAATACGTAGTCATTTACTAATTGGTCTGAAGTAATTGACATTTCCAACAGTTTCTGCCAAAGGGAAAATGTTCATGGTATAGGGACACTTCTATGCATCCTGAATGCGTAAATTATTAGTGCATGGTATGTAAGGACACCTTAAGTGTCGATAACAATTGACAAAGCAATAAGTTTCTTTTTCTATCATACTATACCTAGAGGAAAAAAAACATTAGACTAAGAGCTTTTCCTGTATAAATACTTCATACTCTTTTTAGTACTTAACACCTCTGCAGTTCTTTGAGCAACAATCTCATGGATTCATCATGCAGGGTTCTCCACTCTCTGGAGTCTACATGTCACTGCAAAGATAAATATGTTTTTCAGGTGCACCCCTTTCACACCACTTTTTCCTGTCTCCAAAGGTGACTTGGCCTGTTTTTACTGACCCTCTCCCCTGTATCCTCTCATGAGCTATACACCTTCCAATACTTGAGATTGATGTTTGTTCTTTAATTTGTACTTTTTAAGAAGGAACAGAACTCTTTTATTCAATGTATTTCTAAAGATAGCCCTAACTTAGTTGCTCAGAGGGGAGGAGAATTTTGTACAGCTGTTTCGGGCTTCCAGCTGAAGCATGCCAGCTACCTATTCCCAGTTGAAATTTGGTTTTGGGTTAGGTTTTTTTCTGATTAGTTTAAAGGTCATTTATCTGTAGGGGGTTACAAGAAATTTATTATGAGATGGCAGCTCCACCTTTTGGGATTAAAGCAAAGATTTCAAGTATTTTTCCATCTATCACTTTGTTTCCCATAATCTATATTTATTCTGCATTCGATTAATAAGTTGAAGCCCTTGCGAAGAGACAGAACAGCCCACTGAAGAAACCAGGTCTTGGGCATGTGAAGTTTACTGTCTTGACTATAGTGTGTTGTGTGGTTTTTCACGACTTATTTCAGTTCCCTGCGCATAACATTATCATCATTTCACAGTCCTTTAAGATTTCATTCTGAAAGTGCTATAGAAGAGCTGCATATTATTGTAAAACAAAAGGAGGAAATGACAAAGCTGAAAAAGGTCTTAAAGTACCTCTATCTCTTCCTAGCACGTTTTTAGGAACATGTTATTAGGAATCACCTTAGTTTGGAGTAATCATTTTGGAGTCTGATATCTTTAAAGAGATAACGTAAATAAAAAAACCCAAATCTAAAGTCTAACCCACCAACCAAAACTTTCTAGACCAGGCTGTGTAAGAGCTGGTTGGCTTCATTTATCCCATTTAGGAGGATGCTGTCCACAATAAAATAGAAGTCTAAAGAATTATTATGACACCCTATCTCAGAGGGTCTCATCCAGTTCTTTGTAACCAGAGTTCATCATTCTTCACCTGATGCCCTGGAGGTGAAGGAGAGTTGCTGCAGAAAAGGGAGGGTGGCTTAAACTGCCTCTTGGTGGATATCTGTAGGTGCTTGATCACACTGCTTTCCTTTGGCATCTCACTGTTTCCCATGGGATGCTCTCACAGGTCTGATGGTGAGATGAGAGAGACTGACAGCAGACATCAGAAGAAATGGAATTAGGAAGGGTGCAGTGAACCTGCATGGGCTTGTTATTCAGGGATGACCGAAGTCTGCAGCTGACATGAGAGGGCAGGACAGAAAGAATTGGGTGGATTTTTTTTTTCCTCTGAGTATTTAGTGAACAGTTGTGTTTTATTCTTTATTGCAAGTTTGCTCCATAATGTTTTGTTTTTCAGTCAGCTTCAGAGTGCTGACAGCTTGCATGGGGTGTTCACCTAATGACTTTGCTGCTGCGCTTCTTAATGGCTACCTTAATGGGAGATCAAGTTTGATGGGATGTATGCCTCATTGTGTTTAGGGCATGAAGAACCTTCAGTGTTGGGATGAAGGTGTGTCAATATCCTTTTTCCTAAGAGGACCACCGTAGTTACTTCTGTGTTTCTTGTGAGGCTTTTTTGGGGGGTGTTTTTTTTGCATATACGTGTTGTCCATTATATATTGTCAAATGTAAAATATGCCACCAGCTCTGCCTGTGAATGCACTGATAGCAGTGCTTTCTGTTGTGGTTTGTTTGTTTGACTTGTGGGTGAAACAACGGGGAGCCCACAGATGGCATCTAATATTGAGGCAGGAAGAAGTCAGCACCAATATCACAGAGGGAAGTGTTATAAATAGGAAATGTGTCTGTAGAAGAGCTAATTAATTTACAGTGAAAACACTAAGGAAGGTAGCTGCTGCCAAATTCTCACAGGAATATTTTAAACTGACATTTTCTGTCTTTGGAACAACTTTGGTTCTGCTTCAGCATGAGGAAGTGTAAAGAAGCTGTGGGAAGTCTGATAGTGTGTTGCAAGCTTTTCTGAACACCAGTTCTGCCAACTTGAAGTCTGTTTCGGTTGTACAGCATGTGCTGGTAGGGAGAAAATGTGGTCAGTTATCTCACCGGATTTAGTTGCATGCAGCATTCCCGTTACCTCTTGGGTAAGATCAGGGATGCAGTTGGCTCCATCACTGTGATAAACTGCAGCACACTGGAATTTCTTCCACGTTGAGGTAAGGCTGTAATCAAGTTAACCAACAACAACAGATGGGTTTGTTCACTTGTGTTTTTCCCTTGGCACACTTTACATTCTGGATTTAACATCTATGGCTAAATGATACTTCACCTTACCTCCCACATCTGGCCCATTCCTTTGAGCCCTGGATGTAAATGAATAGCATGTCTGTTCCATGTGCCTTGCCTTAGACTTGAGATCTGTGGCATAATTCAGCCCCAATTTGATAAGATGCAGACACAGATTCAATGTGCTGTAACTAAACCTCACCATTTATAAACCTCTTCATGATACTGACACTTTATTTTGTTCTCACTGTGATATATGGGGTAGACGCAGGCCTGGTGCAAATGCAGCTAAACTGCAGTATGATCCTCAGGTCATGCATTGGAGGCACTGGCTCATTCCCTGTCTTAATCCCCATCTCCTACAGAGCAGCATGGTACATACAGGACTGCTGGCAGACTGGAGGCAATGTGCAGCGCTGTTATGGAGGCACCAGCTACAAGTGCTGAGCAGCTCTCATAGAAATCTGTGATAGTTCTGAGAGAGAGGGGCTGAAGTCCTTATTTCTGTGAGTCTTCTATTTTTCTTTATCCTTGGTTGGTAAGAAGCAGCTATTTCTTCGCAAGATATTTTTGCCCAGTACCTATATAAATCCATACTTATGTTTCGGTTGAATCAACACAAGTTTGTCTCATCTTGTTGGTACATTGCATTTTCACATAATTAAACAGTTCTCTTTAATGCTGACTTGAAATACCCTGAGGTTCAAAACTCCCTTCTCTGTAGTGGGACGCTTTGAGTACTTGTGCGAGCGATGAGCTACATGACTTTGGAATAACTGGGGAAACCTTTTAGGGCAGTAAAGCAATTCCTGACTGGAGTAAATGTACTTAGTGTTTTGTTCGGGGTCTTGCATCAATGCAATATTTAGTAGTTCTTGAAGAATCACTAAGTGAAATAAAGAAATAAAAAGACAAGCACTTTGAAATTAAATATTCCCAGTTTTGACTTGAGGATTCTTTGGTTGTTCAAATTGCATGTTCATCTGATTCCTTCAGCCGTTCTAGAGAGCATGGTAGATTCCATGCCAGGTGTGTTAAGAGCCTTACTCTCTCCCTTCAACATTTGACCAAGTCACTGTGTGCTGGGCTTATCTCTGGAAATGCCATTCAAGCCCCCTGATGCAGTGCTCTCATTCAAAAGTTCGGCAGTTCTCATGGCTTTTGGGCTCAATGAAGTTTTCTTCTCCCCCCTCCTCTCTCCCCCCTCCTTTCCCACTCTCTACATCCAGTCTAAAGCCATATGGACTCCTTCACTCTGAGCACTAACCTTTGATGAATATGGCCTTTATTGCCTTTCACTCCCAGAGTCTGCAAGAAGACTGATTTTTGCAACTGGTTTCTCTCATATCGTAAGATCATCCTGGGTAGTAAGGATCACAGAAGTTCTGCATCTGAAAGCTGTTTTTTACCCAGTGAACAAGTTCACCAAAGTTAATCTCTTCATGGAGCCCAAACCATTCCTTACTAATGAGAACCATGTGCGCATCACTTGCACAGGTCTCGATGAAAATGCTTTGATGCTACAAATACAGAACATCTTCAGGTTAAATCTGCCTTTGGTCCCCCAAAAGGACTTGCTTGTTTCACTCAGCCTCTGATGGGTTGTGCTTTGGATCCCCTGCTGCCTTGTGGTGTCTGCCTCTGTGCTTGCAACATGTACTGTTAGACCTCATGGGACACTCACCTTGCACAGCAGTCTGGAATACCCTGGGCACTGGGGAAGAGCATGGAAGCATCCCTTTGTTTTACACTCAGCTGCTCTGTGAAAGGTGGAGGTGAAGGTGCAGGATAGAAATGGGTGTTGGGAGAATTGTATTAGAGTTCTGTGGTGGGAGACAGCAGCAGGTGACAGCTTGGTTTGTACTGCTTCAGTCCCCTTGGGTCAGGGATTTACATCCTGTGTATGCAGATCCGAGTTATCACTGGAAAAAAAGATATCCAGAGCACACTTTCCCAAGAGTGTTATGTGAAGCAAATCTTTTTTGGCTGAAGCGTTTCAGTTGGAGGCCAGGAAAGATACCAATAGTTTGGGGAAATGCTGAAGAAATGTTTTATGCATAACCTATATCTGAAGCTGTAATAACGCTGATGCCATAATTTGCGATGTCACTCAGCTTTAGTTCACGTTTGGAGTGTAAAGCGGAAACTAAGTTGCTGTCAAACTGGAATGGCTGTTTGTAAGAGTTCCACTCTCTATCCGTGGTTTATTGGAACTGGCCATGAATGGAGGAAGCATGGAACAAAATCCATTTGGCCCAGGAGCATGGGAGAGGAAACCACAACTGTGAGCAGATCATATGCTGTGGCTGGTGGCTAGTTTCACTGGCTTTTTGTGCATTTATAACCAAGATTAATTAGGTCTGCTTTATTACTTTCTATAGCATTGCACTGAGCGCACAGAGATGCAAGTTCACCAGGTGTGCATCAGTGTGTTTGTATGAACTGTTCTGGTTTTATTTCTCGTACTAAGTGTTCATTCACAGCTAAGGACAGCTATGATGCTCACTCTATGAAGAGATGCAGCCCCGTTTTCTTTCACTTCTAACAATTAGGTACAATAGTTAATCCATGCCAAATAGGTCCTTGTGAACTGATCTCCTTTCCAGTTGTTTCCTGAGCATTACATGGGATAACTTCTTAAGTTCCTGTCCTCAGACATCAGAGGCGGTAAGTGTGAGAATAAAAATTAAATAGTGCTGAATCTTCAGATGCATTGCAGCAGAAGGTGCACTGTGTGTTTTAAAGGTGGCTTTATGCTCTTGAAGTTATTGAGAAGCCATTAGAGTGCTGCGTAAATTTTACTGCTTGTTTTGTTTCTGTGAGCTGTCATCCTGAAGTCTCTACCCAGCAGAGCAGCATTCCCCAGGCAGCCTATTTGGCTCAGCTCGTGTTCTTGGTGCCTTGAAGGTGTGTGTGGCTGTGTGGGATCTGTGCAGCCCTGGCTTTATTTGGACTCTGTGAACCACAGACTCACTCGTTAACACTCAGCAAAGAAAGCTGGAGTTAGGTCAGGGCAGAGCATTGCTGATGCTGTGTCTGCCAGCCCTTTGCACCCCCCTTTGCTCCATCCGCCCTTCTTCTCTGCCCCCTGCACTATCAGTCCATCTAAAATAGCCTGCTAGCTATAGGATCTTAACCAGGATCTGATCTGTGTTAACTGCTATCTCATAGCTCCTATTTTGCAGTTATACTGTGTGCTTCTCTATTTTGTTCAGTGTTTTTTTACATCAATAAAGGAGGGGTGTTGTTCTCCTCTTTTCCCTTGCTACAGGGGCCAGTGTGCAGTTCAGGTTCCACCTGGAAGCCATCCTTCTGCTGCTCCCCCTGTGTGCCCTGCAGGGAGTAATAGTGTAATAGTTTACACGTGTATTTCAATTATATCTTCCCTGCTTTCAAGCTACGTTACCTACCATGCATCTATCATTATGCAATAGCAGATTCAGGTATAACATCAAGACTACATTAAAGCCTTGCTTGATTGATTTCTTATAAAGATTAAAGTTGCTGACATTTTCTGCCCTAACTCAAATAGTGCACACTGGCTTTGATTATTCTCTGTTCCACACCAATATAAATCTGAATTGTTGGACTTATGCAGATGCAAGGAGGGAATCAGATGTGCTGGCCAGGCTTTTTGATGTCACCAGCTGCCTGCTCCGATTTGCATGTATTGCTGCAGAAGGAAAACAGGAGTTCTCTTTATAACTAATCACTCCAATTCAGTAATTAATCTAAGAGTGCACAATCTATGTCATAGCTGGAATTCTTGTGCCAGGTTTCATCACTCTGCCTTCATTTGTATCTCCCTGGTAACTGGCTGCGACAGGGAAAGCAATCAGTAGGTTTGCTTAACCAAGATGTTAAGATGGAAAACACATTTAGCTTTAGGTGATAAAAGTTTTTTGAGGGGAGGAGGGGTTAGGGAACGGAAAGGAGGAGGGTGGGATTCTATGGCAACTTCCCTTTTCAGTGATGCTCACTCTCACACCAGTGTTTTCATATTAGTGTATCACAAGCAAAGCCCTTGCGAGCTCATTCCTGGTTTTATTTGTTCGCCACTATGAAGTTATAACGTTTTGTCTCTTTCCTCTGGTGCAAAAGGGCATGTTCTGCAGAAGTAAGCAAGCAAAGCATGTTTTATTGACTGCCTTGGTTCAAACCCTCTGTAATACCATATCTCGCTCCTACTGGACCCAGGAAGCCCTTGCTTATCTTTAGGGTGGCAGGGTGCAGGCATCTCAGCTGCTGCTGTGCTTGACTGCAGGCAGTCCAGTTGTCTTTGTGGCACCAAGCTTTTTCCTCTATAAGTGACCTAGGCAGGGAAAGGAAGAGCCTGTGGATATTGCTGTTCCCTTTAATTCTTCCCTTTGTGTTAAGTGTACTTACTAACTTAACCGGGTTAGTTCTGTATTAGTGATAGCTGATGCAGGAAGTGAAATCCTTCAGTCTGCAGGAGCCTCTGCCTGTCCTATATGGCTACTAATATTTTAGCAGTACACTTCCCTTGTTTTTTTCCCCTTTCAAGCTCAAGTTGATAAAGGATGTCATCTTGCTTTTCTGGCACACAGGAGATCTTCATGAGCCAAACACACTGAAGGTTTGAGCCACTGAGAAACCTGGGCACTGCTCTGCTGGTGCTCTTGGTCTAGGAGTGAGTGTGCAACTATTGCAGGTGGCAATGAGGTCTTCTGGGGACTTTCAGAGCTACGTGCAATTTAAGAGTCGTCTAAAATTGCTGTGACCTAGAGGGGGATGTTGTTGTTGCAGGTTGGGAAGAGGAAGTGGAGCATATTGCTTTGGTACTGCTCATTGGTGTGTCCTGGTTTAGGGGCTAGTGTTCTCCTTTCTCTTTCTGTTGATTCGTATGCTTCACCATAGTCTCTCTGAAGGTGAATTTGAGGATGGCTGTGCTGGCTTGCTTGGAATGGACCCCCTTCATACTTCTTGTCAAATTTGAGTCTCAGACTCAAAGAATAATTAGACCAGAGAAAGTAATTATAAGATGTTTTCTTCCAGCACTCCCTTCATGTGAGCTATAAACCCACACCACAGGAGGGCATCTGGAACTAGAGCATTACCAACTGAACTCCTGTCTAGTGGAGGGGTTTCAACAGATGTAAGGACTGGCAGCATATGCTACATAATGCTAACTTATAAATGTGACTAGAGGTTTTCAGACTGCTTATTAACATGTCTGCACTGTTTTTTTCTCCAGGGGATTAAATAGGTGTCCTGGGTTCAGCAGTAGCAGTCATTTTTGCACTTCTTAGTAACTGGTGCAGTGCTGTGTTTTTGATTTTCAGCCTGTGAACAGTGCTGATAACGCCAGTGTTTTCAGTTGCTGCTCAGTAATGTTTACTCTGACCAAGGACTTTATGAGTCTTGTGCTACACTAGGGAGGAGGGGAAGCTGGGAGAAAGCAGAGACAGGACAGCTGACCCAAAGTGACCAAAGAGGTATTCCATACCACAGCACATCATGCCCACTGTATTAACTGGGGGCACTCACCTGTAAGGATGAGATCGCTGCTCAGTCGGGCTGGGTATCTGTCAGCGGGTGGCGAGTGGTTTTATTCTTTTCCCTTGTTATTTCCCTTATTATTATTACTTCAGCAGCAGTGGTTTGTATTATACCTTAGTTACTGGACTGTTCTTATATCAACCTGTGGCAGTTATATTCTTTAGATTGTATTCCCCAACACGCTGGGAGTGGGGGTTAGCAAGGCTGGGCAGCGAGAGAGTGTCTGCATGGTTTCTGAGTTATGGCTGGGGTTAAATCACAACAATAGGAAAATGTCCCATTTCTATACATGATCCCTTTTTCTAAAAAGGAGCAAAGGACCAACTGTGTCATGACAAGGACAACTCTATACATGCCCAAAGGTAAAGTTGCAAGAGCTTATGATAATGTGACCGATTGGTTGGTAGACTGATAAGTGAGCAGAAGAAACTCTGCCTCCCTGCTCAGCTCTCCCCTATCATGCGCCTTTCCTCCTTGTCTTTTATGGTTCATATTTCATACCACAAATCATACAGAAAGATGCCCTCTGTAGGTCATTATAAACAGTAGTGATTTACTCACAAATGCTACTCAAAGTACTTTTCTGTCAGTGTGCCTTAAATCTCATCCCTGTTGGAGCTGCAGGCTGGCAGCTCTTCAGTCACCCACAATGGGCAAGTCTGTGGGTTCTGATTATAAACTTGCATTACCATATTCTGTGTAATAGCTGTTTTTCATTATCACTTTGCAATTTTCTTGTCCTCTTCTCCCCAAGACAAAAAATCAGGTCTTCATAAATTGTGAATAAGCTCCTGTCACTTGTGATCCTTTGGTTTGTAGGAAACCATTAATTGTGATTCTTCCTCATTAAGCCTGACTACAAAGATCATGCAGAGACCAGTGTTGCATTAAGCTTTTTTTGTGGAGAAACCACAGTAAGCCATGCCCTCATAAAGGATAACAGTTAATATTTTTATTAGTGTATAAGATATGATGTATTATACTTGCCATTTCTGTTATGTCCATGGATGGGGCATAGGTCTTAGCAATTCAGTAGTCGACATGTAAGATTGATACAGCACCAATTAATGTAAAAATACAACCTAATACAAGATTCCCAGCTATTCTAGTTACTGAATTAGCACAGTATTGTGAATCACTTGTACTCTGTGTAAGAATTTGTAAGCAGGTCATGAATGCTGTTTTAACCTTTGCTGGTTTGCTTAAGGATACGACATTTGATGACATGCTTACATCTTCGGGAAAGGCTTCTAATTTAGCCAACTAAATCGACCTACTTATTGGTGTGGTGATGGGAAAATGTGCTTAGGATATGCATGCTCCAACCCGGATACTCAGGTCTTTAAACGTGCTTAGAAAAAGCAGGCACTCAGTAGCAAAATTGCAGTGTAGGAAGATGGTTTGGGTTAAAAGTGGCAGCTGAGTGTTAGTTTGAAGTACTTATTCATAAGAGAATTACTCTGTTGCTTAGAGAAGATCTTCAGTAGTATAATGAAAGCTGTCAGCTGAGCTGGCATAGCCCAGGTTTTCTAACCCAGCCATCTTCCACAATTTCTTATTTACTCACTTTCCTTCCAGTTTGCTAAAAACTCTGTAGGAGTTTGCTGCTGCTCGTGCTCATGCTCAGGCATGCATTTGCAATAGGAAAAAGCTCCCGGGGTTGAATTATGTTCTCTCAGAGAAGTGAAGCAGCTGTATAAGTTCCTGAGCAGCCAAGAACTTGTACCTCGAATACTCTGTACAACTGTGCAAGACAGAAAAAAAGCTTTGACATGCCACATGTACGAGAAGGTGATTATTTAATGCCTGTATTTATCTGTGAGCCTGTTAGACTGAAGATGGTCTTCTCAAGATGAACACTGTTCTGCCTTAGGAAAGTGCCTGTATCAGCAGGCCATATAAGTTAACTCTGCTCTCTCAGAGAGTCTTGCAGATGCAGTCTTTATGAAAGCTCTTGTAGGTTTCACCTTCTGTCGGCTGCTTGTTTTGACTGGAGATGTGTGAAGCCATCAGAGGGGGATTTGGGACAGCATTCACCTAACTGACTTTGCTAGGTACCTTCAGACCTGGTGAGCTTACAGGAATTGGAGGAGGAGCAGCAGCTTCCAAAACCACGTTTTAGTTGCGTTTAGTTTGTAGGATTCTAAGCAGATATGAGATCCATTATAAAGAATGCACCTCCTTAATCGACCTTTAGGATGAGGTTTTCAGGGTGATCTGAATACTCAGAGTAGCTCAGATCTAGACAGCAGGAGCACAAATGACCATGGAAATTGCCTTGTTTAAGCTGCTCAGGATACAAATGCTGATAATTTGAAAACAAACTAAAGGTTAATCAAGTTTATACTGAGCCATCAAGTAGAAATTACAATCAGGAAATGGCATTCAGATAGTTGCTGTATTGGAGAAACTGCTAATTGCATCTCCTGGGTGAACAGGCATAAGAAGGCAGTTGCCTCAAGCAGCAAAATCCTAGCCTTAAGCCTGACCGAAAAACTTCTTGGGTTTCTCAGCAGCTCTTGTAGCTTTGTCTTTAACGATGGTGACAGAGTGTGCCTTATGGGCATGCTTTTCCGCAGCAGGTTGTGGCCGCTCTGTCCAGGGGTTTACCAGCCACAAACTTGCCTGCCCTGAGGTAGCATGCAGGTAGTGAGCCATCACTCGAGCATGGGAAAGGGAAAGGAGCCAACAGCTTTGCTGCCTCTTCTCATCACTTTGTTCCTCCCTGTCCCACCGACAGGGTCAGTGGGCACCAGGGATAGGAGAGCACTAAGGCAGGCAGTGGCTGCTGCTACAGGGAGCTCTGCTGCAACAGGGAAGTGAAGGTAGATGCTCCAAGCAGAAGCAGTCTAGGGTTGTCCTCTCATTGAGGGCACATGTGCTTGTACCTCAGTTACGTACATCTGATGCTTTGGAAGTCACAACTCGGTAACGGAGCTAATAGATATTGGCAAAGGCAGTTGTCAAGACTAAATGAAGAAAAATACTTGCAACTCCTTAGTATGCCCTTTCATTTTTTATTGCTGGGCATGAAATGAACAAAAAGCCCAAAACCCCATCCTGGGAATTGGGTTGGTTTTGGAGCCCAAATACTAGTTTGTGCTTTTCTGAGCCTGGTAGGGTGATGCTGCATTCCTTTACACTGTGTCCATAAGAGCCCTGCAACTGAGTGGGTACCTGTTTGCTTGATAGCTAACACTTTCAAAGAGACAGTTTGTGTATCTTTAAGCTACAAATAACCTCAGAGATACTGCTCCTTGTCAGCAGACTGATTCTTAAAGTTGTCAAATAAGTTAATTTCATCAGGCTGAAATAAAAGCTTTTTATTTCATCTTCTTTGTCTCCAAAGCCTTTTTCCTTTCATGTTAAAACAAGAGAAGAAAACATTTTTGAGAAGTAGCACCATCTGTTGTGTTGATTAATGTTACAGTGTAACCCACTAAACTCAATTTATTCTTTATTTTTGCCTGAATTTGTCTGACCTGTTATAAATAACCGTAAGCAGTTTGGCCTCTTATGTCTCTGCTTACCTTAAAGTTCAGTCTAATCAGGTGCGATGTATTCCCTAGCTACCATATGAAAACTGAATTTACCTCTTTAGAAACTGCTTCAGTCCTAAGCCAAAATATCCATAATGGAGTAGCTACCGTTTGTTCTCTTCCATAGAAACCTTTACAATGACTTCCAATTCTTGGATCCAGTTGCAAACAAATGTCACGAGTTAAATAACAAACCTTCTTCCCCGAGAACTGCCTACATTATTGATGGGACTGTTAACAAACAGGAAAACAAGTAAGGTGGAGGCAGTCTAGCCTCTGCTTTGATCTCAACATGCAGTGGGTGAAAGTGCCGGCCAAACAGAGGAGGTCTGTGTCAGAACAGTGGGATGAGGGAGGACGTTGGCAGGACACCTTCTGAACTTGTGTCCAAAGACTGACAGAACTGTGCAGCTCTTTTGGTTGATAAATGGAATAGCTTTTAAATACAGTGTGGTTTCTGTTCATTCCCCTTGCGGTTACCCCACACCAGACTTGTGGCAGCTTGCAGGTGATTTCTCTCAAGTACTGAAGAATATCTGCTGACAAGGAAATCTCTGTGCCGATTCATTCACTATAATATTCAGTTGTGTGCCTTTCTGGTCCTCAGGACTTAAAAGAACCTAACTATCCTGACTGGCTCTTCTGCAGTAGTATATTGTGCTAAGTTGTCAATCTAGTTCTTTGAATGTCTGCTGGAAATCAACATTGCTTGGGAAAGAGGAATGGAGCAGGAAGGTGATTTGGGAGATAGGGGTTTTGAGAGCTTTTCCCAACAGCAGAAATGAAGCTTTATCTGTCCATGTGGTGTCATCAAACACCCTAAGCTGTGTGTAGGAGACGTGGTTCATTTCAAGCAACCACGTTCTGGCTTTGAGAGCAGCAGGCACAGTGATGGCTATTCCTGGAAAGTAAAACATATCACAGTCTTGAACCTTGATTATATACACAAAATAAAATGATAGTAAACTATGTACTATAATAAACTGTAGGTCTTGAGAGACAGGATGGAAGAATAGTAGTCTACTCTCAGGTACTTCAGGTAGAGACTTAGGACAATGGAGACTAACTTTGCCTTCAGATCTCATTGCCTTTGTTCTTAGGGGTTTATAGATTAAGCTTAAAACTGAAACTCCCATTGTCTTAAACAAGAAGCTGCATCTAAGCTTTTTTGAGGCCCTTCTGCAGTGAAAGAACTGGCTGCTGCTTTCCTCATAGACCACGACAACTGAAACAGAGTCAAAAATGTAGGTTACTCTCATTGCATGTGAGAAGCTAATGAGTGACCTTGCAAGGTTTAGTCTGCAGCTCACTGTGTTCCTAAGGAGCTCGTTTGCTGTGAAGGTATGAGGTTAGCTTAGCACTACTCTGTGCTCATATTCTCCTGCGCCATCTCTGTGGGATACCTGAAGCTTTTGAGCTGGGAAGTCTTGCAAAAGCCATGAGTCTATGCAAAAGCTACAAAGGTATAGTGCCTACAGTAAGCTGTGGATCTGCCCTTTCTCTTCCAGCTGCTCTGTGGTGCTTATCTAGAAGTACTTGGATATGAATGAGTTGTGAGTATATTCTATTTGTTGCAGACCCAGGCAACTGAAAGGCAAAAATAAATGTTATATTCTTGAAATAAACTGAAGGAAACCCAGCAGCTTATCTTCAGTTTTTTGGCAACTAGTGTTGTCTTTATTCTTCTTTTCTACAAGTCCAAGTGGGATATTTTTCTTCACTCAGCAGGAGGAAGCCCAAAACATGTATTGAGGTGGTTCTGTGAATGGCTGCAGCATTTATGGCATTGAAACAAGTGTGTTTAGCCCAGCTGTTGAGGAGAATATGCTGCATAATTGGTATAGCATAACCAAAGTGACTATTGGCAAGCACAGCTGTCATTTTTATAGTCAGACTTGATGGAGAGCCTGGGAGTAACTTGTTGCGGAAGTCTGGTGAGTCTGTTTTGGCTTTCTGAAGATGTAAGCTTCCAGAAGGATCTAGAAGATTTCTCAAACATGATGTGCTTGCATTTTGTGCAGGGAAAACCGTAATCACTTTCCTCATTGAGACAACACTATTTTTTCATTCTTAGTTTTAGTGTCCAACCTTCCTTTCTAACAACTTTGGTAGAACTGTGTGTGCAAAGGGAAATAATCAAACCAACTTAATCAGGGCTTGAGAATATGAGTTGTTTTTTTGTTTTCTTTGGGGTTTTCTGGTTGGGTTTTTCTTGTGTTTTGGGAGACTTTTTCTTTTCAAATGAGGATGGAGAATAACTTTTAAAACAAACCAGTAGTTTTTGTTTAAAACCAGACCATATTCTGTAACCAAATACCACATACTTATTGTGTTGAAGACCAGAAAATAACTTTCTGGAACAGATCATTGCCAGATCTGAGGATGCTTCCTGAGCTGTTCAGGATAGGAATCTCTTCAGTTTCAATATTCACCTGAAGAGATGGGTTCTAGACATTGTGAAGGTCTACTTCTCCACGTATCATGAGAAAAAAGAAGAGAGCATTTTGACAGATGGAGCTCTTCCTACCAAGGAATGGGTGGAGGAGAGCACTGCTTATTCAGTTATTGGTATGACAGGCCTTCTGTTGTCAGTAAAGACAATACTAATTCATGGACCACTAAAATACCTTGGCAGTGGGATTTGGGGTTAGTAACACCACATCTGCTTTCAGTGACTTGCCAGTTGATCAGGTCATCACTAGAGAAGAGAGGGCTGGAGAGGAAGGTTACAGATAGATGGACAAGGTTGCTCTGAACAGCTTTACTCCCTAAGCAAAGCTGACAGACAAAAAGTACAGGACATGATAATGGATAGTAATTCACCTAGAAGTTATCAATAGGCTTTCTCAATAAATACCACTGTGGGACTCAAAGTAAATGTAATCCTGGTTCTGTGGCCTCTTCCATGGCCAGTCAACTTTTTGTTTAAGTGTGGTGGAACTTGAGGTGTGCTGGATGGATGTGCCTGGATGCTCTCCTACTGTGAGCTCCCCAAGGAAAGTGAAAAGGAAAAGATGAGGCTTAACACTTGGTAGGAAACTCAGAAGTTAAGAGGTAAGACAGGTCTGAAGTTGAAGGAATTGTGCACCACTGTGCAACTGTCCTTGCAAATCCTTTTCTTCAGATTCAATTATTAAATGCTCAATGACTTTTGAGTTGCAGAAAATGTTGCACCCCAGGGAGCTCTTCTTGAGGTTTCTGAGGCTTAGACCCTTCCTTATTTCTCCTTACTGTAGTCCCTTTGTGTCCATCTGAGATCTATGACCCTGCTGGCCCCAAAGGTCCAACTAAGTGACCCAGAGAAAGACTGATCTCCCCACATCTTTATCCTGGGGGGGTGTGATTCTTCATCAGATCTGTAATTAAGAGCATTACAAGTATGAGCAGCACAACTAATCGCAAACATTGTCTAGCACATTAAGAATTCCTAATTTAGGATTGGCTTCAGTTTGAGTAGACGATTTTATTTCTTTTATTATAGACTTAAAAGAGCTTACAATATGAAACTAAACTGTAACTTTTTGTAAAACACCACAAAAAATGCCCTCTTTTCGGCTCCACCTAAAAAACCCCTACAACCACAAAAACCAAACTCAAAACGCTGATAACTGGGAATGGGATTGTGAATTTCTTTCAGTGTATTACAGCCTTCTCTTGAGAGCTCATGGGCAGATTCCTAGGTAGCTATGGAAAGGACCTGATGAGAAACACATGAGGTTAACCTCTTTGAATAATAATGCCATCTGCAGGAGTTTCCCAGCCATCAGCCCTTGTCCCAGAAGACCATTTGTACTTCACAGCATTAATATTCATTAGGTGTAACACCATATGTTGCACAGCAGGATGCATTGCCAGCAGACTGTTTGTCATAAAGCCAGATTTAATAAAGCATTGTAAAGCAAACATTATGATGATAAATACAAAATGACAGGCTAATTAAGAGAATCTTAATTGCCATTCTTACGTAATAACATTTGTTTAGTACATATCTGTCTTGTGCTAGTACTTTTTTTGTACTGCTTTTTGCTCTGTATTGGTTCCATGGGGGAATCTGTGCCTTTTATGTTTTAAGGCACTAACACTGTTTCAGGAAATTAATTTGAGATTAATGAATTGCTGCTACACTGTGGATGTGCATAATCATTGATCCCTAATCTTGATCAGTACAAAAATGCCCAACCTTGAAATATAGTTTTCAGAGGGGTGTGGGTTGCCCCATCTTGAGGGAATATCTTGAGAGTGAAGCAGTTGGACATCTTTGGATAGATATTGTGCAAATCCCTTTACAAAAGGAGTGTTTTCAGTGAGCAACTGAGATATACTCCGCAGTTTTCTTATAGCAGTGCACGAACTGAATGGCCTCTTTGTTCCTCCTGTACTGGAGCAGTATTACATGATGTCTTCATTCCCCTACACAGGTGACTTGATGGGAGAGGAAGGGGTTTAAGGAATTTGAAATGGTATTATGAATTAATGCAGAGAAGTGACATCTATTTTGCTTCTTGCTGATACCATTTTGTCATAGCAGTTGCTGCCAGAGTGTCAGGAAACTAATATAAACTTCTTCAAACCTGTCAAGGGGTGAGTTACAAATCTTTCAGCAATTGTCTTTGTATTTCTCCGTGTTCCTTCTACATTTTACAATGTCTGTATCCTGGCAGTTGCATGACTCTCCATTCTGTAAAGGAGACAAAGAATAGATCATGACCTGAGAAGACCACAGCAAAACTTGTATGGGAGATTAGCTCATCATAACTGAGGTTGGAATTGGGTTTTAGTTTATCTTTGTGAGGTTGCCTCTTTGACAGGTGCCCCTTTCTACCGTAACATAGATCATTTGGGTTTCTGCCTCTGAATGTGTACAATCCTGCAGAGACAAAGAGGTGACCATAACCAAAAACAGGTACAAAAAATCTGAGGAAAAGAAACAAGACCTAACCCTTTGAGTACAGTAACGTGCTTGTAATTTACCACAGTGGTTTTTGCCCAGATATCTTAAGCTTATCATTCATTTCATAAAGCAAAATATCCTTAGGGGCAAAAAAGGGTTAGAAGTGGCCAAGAGATTATAATTCATTTATTCATTTTTAATATTTACTTCCACTTTCATACGTCAGATGGAATAGATTTATGTAGCTTGAGTTGTAGATATTGAAATGGTATTGTTTCAGTAAATGGACTTTACTGGGTTTTTTGTTTGGGTTTTGGTTTTTGGTCCTCCCTCCTTTAAACTGTTACTGCATGTATATGTGCTAGGTCTTTCTAAGTGCATAAAGTTTTCTGTATTGAATTTAAGAGACTGACCACTGAAGGAACTCATAAAACTGAAGTAAATACTTTATTCACCTCCCACCTCATGTTTGCACTCAGATTAATAAAGAATAGAAAAAGTAGAAAATCTGGTGTGCTGTGAGCTTTTGTCTTTTCCCCCTACTTTACTTAGTTAGTGATGAAACTGTAGCTGAAACAGAATAAGCATGGAAAGCATTGAGCTATAAAGGCGATAGCTGTAGGGATAAGGGATGTTTTTTTTTGGGGGGGGGAGAGTTGTGGTTTTTTTGGGAGGAGATGAAAAAGAATATTTGTTTATTTATTTATATTTTTTCTGTTAACGTTTCCTGAACGGACATTCACAGTCCTTCCCAATCTCCCACCTGGATCATCTTCCAGCATTACCCTGCCTTGTAGTTACTCTTGGTTTTCTCACTGGGCACTACCTTGTGAACTCTTGATTTTTGACTGTTCTTAGGTTTCAGGGTTTTCTCCTTAGTGCACGTAAATCATCAATGCAGGATTTTCTAGCTTGTTTATTTACTACTTTCACTCTAGGCTTCAGCTATACCATGACCATCACTCATTCTCTTTGCTTGGTGGGCTGTCTTCAGATGACTATTACTGTTTGACATTGCTTGTGGTAATCAGTTGCCTTCACATTTACGTCATGCAGAGCATGAGGTGGGCAAAATATCTATCTCCACCTTGTATAATCCCAGCAGATACAGCCATAAGAGGAATAAAATTCCTAAAATGTGAGAGGAAAATGCAAATGATAGAACTACCAACAACTTCATGTGGAGCCTTAAAGGATCAAAAAGCTTTCTAGTTCACTGACAAGATGGTGACTTTATCTGAAATCTGTTCTAGTGCTTCACTTGGTTAGTGTAATGGACCAGCCATTGCTTAGAGAATACATAGCTTTCCTGGTCATCTGGACAGCAAATGTACCTTCTGAGCCCTACTTGCATGTTAAAGGGCATGCACAATAACTAAAAACTGTGTTTGAAATTCTTCTGCAAATGGCATTAAATACCACTAAAGCCAAAGGTGGTTGTGGTGACAAAAGCACCTTGGGGTTCAGGAAAAAAGTGGGATGACAAGGACAAATGAATAACTAATGAATGCTTTCCTTTTCCCCAATAAGGATGACTGGGTCAGTAATAATAGTGATCAGGAAAGATTAGTTAACTGCAGTAAGGTATTGAAGTAGAGTCGTTTTTAGAAAACTGGAGATGGAATCTGAAGGCAGTTAATGATCTGCTTCAAAATAGTTATTGCCTTTTTTAAAATCATCCTCTTCACCTGAGAACTACGAGGAGATTAAAATATTGGAGTTGGATTGTTTTTCCAAACACCTTTTACATTTCGTGGCATGGAAATTTTCATGCTCAGAATTTAAGCTTGATCATTCAATTAAAATCGAACTTACTTTCAACCCATTTACTGTTTCTTCCTCTTCACTTTTCCCACTAGTGAGAAAGGATAATGTTGCTTCTTGTTGCTGTGATACATCTAGTTTAGGAACAGATCTACCTTTTTTAGGCAACTCATAGGATCATAGACTATCTTAAGTTGGGAGAGATACAAAAGGGCCACAGAGTCCACCTCCCTGCTCCTTTCAGAGCTGCCTTGGAGGACTCATGTTCCCATAGTGTGATTCTGCCACCCTCAAGGTGAAGCTGTGAGGTCCAGTGCCAGTAATAAATGCTGAGTAATGGCAGTAAATACATCTGCTCTCCCCCTGCCACTTCAACCAGGCCAAGAGTTCTCTTGCTGGTGTTGACTACCCTATGCTGCAGCTTAATACTAATGGTAATTGTACAGCTCTAGGGGGTAGCTGCACCACAGGGCAAATGGCTTTCAATTCCAAAACTCTGGCTTAGGAAAATAATTTACGATCATAGCAGTTGAGGGGTGAGTAAAAATTCCCACTTCCTTGCCTGTTTTATGCAGGTATGCATATTTCAAATAGCACTATATTTTTTTCTGTCCTCACGCTTTCTTCTAGTGCTGCAATTGAAAATCGATAGGCAGATGTTGAACTTAAGGCACTATCCTGGCCCTTTTAATTCAGTGGGAAGTTCTAGTCAGTAAAGACAAGGTGAACTCATATATTGTGGGCTGAAACTTGTTTGTGGTTTTGGCCAGTTTGCGTTTTGTGTGTGTTTCAGTTATTTCATATTGAGAAACCCCAGTGTGAAGTGCCTCTGTACAGAGGGCTGCCTGTCTGAGTGATGACTTACAAAACCAATAGCATGTAGTCGGTCTGCTCACTTCTTACCTTGTTCAGCAGCAGTATCCTAAGCAGAGATGTGCCACATAAGTTAAGAATGTATTTCCAAGACAGCTTTTAAATAGAATATTTTCAATAGCTCAGTGTTTCTTGTAGTCTACATTTGTTTTGACAGCTTTGTCATCTTAATCACTTGAATAAGTAACAGCAAGTAGAACTGATTTTCTCTACATGTCAGTGTACCAAAGCTTTCAAAACACTGGTGGCAAAAGAAAAAGAGGATTTTTTTTCTCTTTCCGTGAAGTTGTGCTCGGTTGTTGAATCTGCTATTGGCAAAATGATTGACGACAGACTTCTCACAGAGAGATTGAGGACAGTTAAAAACCCAACAGTCGGGCACATGCAAACTTACAGGGCCAAGGCAATTAATAACAGTAAAGAAATTATGAAGCACCTCTGTAGCAGCAATTCTGTTTTTTGGTCTGTGGCTTCTAAGTTCAATAGGAGTGACTTTAGAAAACTAAGAAATAAAAATGTAGATGAAGATCAGAGCTAAATCCTATTGAACTACTGTGCATGTCTTTCCAAAACAGTTAACCTTATTCCCCTCATACTGTTAATGTGTGTTGTCATCTCAGTAGCTCTGAAGATCACAAAAATATGGCCTCTTTCATTGCTCCTGCAATCTTTTAATACCTAGTTTTCATACAAGCACAAACCTTAATTCAAGATGCTGTGGAAGCTAAATATTTGTTTTCATCAAAAAGCATTTAGGAAAATAGGTATTACATGCTATGTTATATTATCAGGCTCAAAGTCTGAGTTGTAAACAGCTGGAAGAGACAAGACTATTTAGGGGCAGGAATGGTGACTGGAGCCTTGTTCTTGGTACTGCTGCTCTGATGCTGACTTATAAGGCTGATGTTTGAGAGCTGTTGGATGTCCATGCTTGTCTAAGGTGGTGGTTCACATAGCAAAAGCTCATTTTCCCCATAATTGGACTTTGTATAGACTGAGGAAAAGGCGTCTCCGTGAGCAAGTCCTCAGTGATGAGCAAGGAATGATCCCCTTACCACTGGCTCCTGGATGGACACGGCTTCTTGGCAAAGGGGATTAGCATTTACTTTCTGTCATAAGTTTTTAATCTAGCAGAGTTTCCAAAGAAACTTGAAAACACAATCGCACAGTGAGGTAGTGAACCGTACTCCAGCCTGTTATTTCCAAGGACTCAAAGTATAAATCATCTTAACAAAATGAGATTGAAACGGAACATGACGAAGTGGAACAGGTATCTGAAAAGTTAGAAAGAGCTTTGGGTAATTTATTGTCAAGCCAGTTGAGGAGGCTAAGAGAATAAAGCATCCAGAATTCAGACTTGAGGTTCATAAACATTTTCTGCTCCAGATCCAGGTGTCTTCACTAAAAAAATACCCTTCATGGTGTTCTTTAGGATGCTCCAACAACAGGTCACTTTGACAGCTGAAGGGCAGTTATAATTAAACAGTGTCTCTTTGAAAGAGCATAACTCTGGGTTCTACATCCCTCTTCCAGCTTCTTTGCCATGCAGCCCTGATTGTACATGACTACGCAAGTAGCTCAGTACAAAGAATAAAGTAGTGAATATAGGCCATTTTTTTATCTATTGACTAAGGATGCAGGTGTCTCAAGTGGCAAGGGGGATGCATAAGCATTAAAGCAAGTATTAATGAAGTTGAGGGGAGCTTACAGGAAGGCTCAACTATCTCTGGGTTTTTTGTTTGTGGGAACTGTTGGCAGGAAAGGAGAAAATTAATTCGCTATGTTGTTAAATCCTATGTTTAAAATGTGTGTGCAGTACATGTATTGGTATTCCTGTATACTATGTGAATGCTTTTCCAAGATATGCTATAGGCTTCTTACTATAATAAAGAGATGCAGTCACTATATGACTAGCTTTCTAAATTATTCAGTAACAGCCATGCTGATTTGGAGACACATTTTGTCTTGTTTCATGTGTTTTTGCAGCAAGAAAGCAGCCAGTCTGTGTTCTAATCAGATGAGTAACCAATAAATCCATCACAAACAAAGAAGTCAGCTTAGAATAAAATAGTCTAAATCTTAAATGGAAGTTACTCTTCAATTTAGCTGTCACTATTTATGCTCTCGGCATCCTCTTGTGCATTTGATGGAGAATGGCTGGCTTGGTGTTTTCACATCTGTCAGTAAAGCCAACTCCTAAATGTGAAGTGCAGCACTTGGGAACACTGTGATTTTGTGATGATCCCCAGAGGACTTTGGGCCTGTAAAAAACAAGGATAGGATTAGATGGACCCACAAATGCATTACTGTATTTTCATCTGCAGAAGGAGCAGCTTTGCTCCAGCTCGGTCCCACATGTTATATCACTTTGGACAATGATCTTGCCAGACTGTACTGCTGTTTTCAAGAGGCAGAAGTGTCAGATTTAGAAATCCTAAAGGCCAAATCAGGACGTGAAGGAAATATTGCCAATTACTTTGAGAAATACTGATTTTCTTTGTTTTAAGAAATAAAATCCTTTACTGTCTGACCTAAAGAAAGCAAACAAAGCCACTTGAAAAAAGTAGTCCCACACAAAAAAACACCGCCAAATATAACCAAAACTGAAAGATCACCATAAAACATCAGAAAATGAAAGTCACTGATGGAGATCAGCAAAGACATGAGTTTGTGGAAGCTTCCAGAGTCCTTCAGGAAGAAACAGATGCCCTGCAGCAAAGAGAGGCACATTGGCATGGGTGATACTCCAGGTGGTAGAGAGAGCTCTAGTAGAGCTGGATAGGAGTGCAGACCTCTGGAAAACAACACCCCAGAATAACCATAGTATGATTTCATACAGAGAAACTTGTTGGGTACAGATTGCACTTTCAGTTGGATATTGACCCTCTTTTTGTTTCCCCCTTCCTAATGATTGTCAGTTAAAGCTTCAGCTTCCTGCCTCTGTTTCTTAAACATGTTAGTGGTGATACTTTGTTTTGAACACTGCATCTCTTCTTGATTTTCACTAAAGCTGTCATGCAAATGTGTGATATTAGCGAGAAAGAGTAGCAAAAATGCAGTTAGTGCAATGTGTTAGTGTAGTAACTTCGGTAGGCTTTTGACTTGCTGACCTAGAATACTTGTTCTTTATTTATTCGTACAAATGTTATATTTAGTGTCTATCATAGACTTTTCAGCAGTAATTTCGGAAGCAGTGAGGTAGTCTGAAAAGAAATTGAACTGTTTCTAAGCCCTTTGTACATGTTCATGTTCGCTACAACAAGACTATATTAGTTTATACAATCAGGGAAAAGGGGTCCTCAGCACCTCCCATATGCACAACCTGAGCCTGAGCTCCTGGTGGATACCTGAGCTCTGAGGACACTTGGTATGTGAGAGACAGCCAGACTGCTGATTGCTATTCTGTACAAGTTGATCTAATTGCTCTTATTTGCTGTGATGTTGTGAATTCTTCATTAATTTATTATCACCAAAGACATCTATATCTTTTTAAGAGCATGAGAGCGTCTCCTCAAGCTGAAGGGATCTCTGGGCTAGCTGCAGCAAGCACTTCTCTCACCCTTTTTTGGCTGAGGGGGTGTGGTGGTGATGATGTCTGGGTTTTTTTGTGTGTTTCTCAAAGATTATACTGCATAGAAGCACTTGTGGCAATTATAAATTTCAGCCTTTTTCTTCCTATTTCAGACAAGAATGAGCTGCAAGTGCATGCCAGTAAATTGTCAGTGCAGAACACTTAAACAACTTTCATTTGATATACCTCATCAAAGTGCCTTTCAAACAATGGCACACATAACAGCTGAAAGTAATCCTCACTTCTGAGCTATATTGACTTGATTAGATAATAAGCTGAGGGGTTTTTAAGCTGCAGGGCATTTCCCCTTCTGTCTTCAACTTCTGGCTTCTGGTGGAAAGTGTGAAGAGCTGGGCTCCTCCAACTGTGGCTTTCTCCAAATGTTTAGATTTTCTGGACCCCTTCATTTCCTACCTGAACTGAGGTATGGTTTTTATCTTCATCAAGATCTCCAAAGACATTTTTGGGTTGGGAATAGGAAACTGGAAGAGCAGCAGAGCTAGCTGGCTGTTCTTGTATCTGCTTCCCCACCAGCCATGTCTTGTGGCTCCTCACTCACTGATGCCCCACTGCAGCCCAGACGCAGTGTGTCCAAGGTGCTTTTGCACTAGTGGAAGCTGAGATTTACTGCTCAGAGGACAGACTCTGATACAATCAGTGGTCTTTGTCGAGGGAAACCTTTGAGAGCTACTTATCTAGGAATGCTATTTGGAGGGGAGGAGGTAAGAGGAAGGAAGGATGTTGCTTTCCCAAGCATGCCCTTTTTGACTACGAAGTCAGGTCCAAGGTGATTTTAAATTGCTTATCTTGTGCTCAGACTGTGGCAGGTCTGCCTGGCAAAAGAGGCAATTGTTATTTTCTGTGATGGCTGTCTAGAAAGTGTCCTCTTTTCTCTTTCCACGCTTCACCTTTTGGGCAGAGAAAATCCCCCTGGAGGAGAGAAAGAGAAGGTTGCATGTTTCAAAGCCTTCCTACTCATGGCTTAAGCTTTGGTTAATTTTCCCAGGGAGAAGGCCACATAGTTTAACCCTACATGTACAGTGGGGATACTGCCTGTGAGCCCCTGTATGTGGTTGTGGTGGTGCTGCTGCTGCAGCCATTTCTAGAAGATACTGGGCTGTGAGGGCTAGGATAAGAAGTTTTAAAGGGAATAGGAACTTCTGAGGTCAGGGACCTATAACCTGGGAGCCCTTTTGGGCAGGGGAGATTGATTGATGAGTGCAGGAACATTTGGGATCCAGGATTTGGGCAGGAAACACTGCTCTATGCTTCCCCAAGGCTGCCATGTCATCAATTTGATTCGTGTGGGTTCCATAACATTGTGTTGCTTAAATTACTTCTGCAGTTGAAATAGTGATTCCTATAGGTTTGCTCTTTGGGGTTGCTTTGCCATCAAAAGCTTCCCTTTAAAATTCTCCCTGTTGGTAGCCAGGACTTGTCTGTCCCTCCTCCTGCCTGCAATGAGTTTGGCAAATGCATTCTGCGTCTCCTGCTTCCAGTATAACCTGATATGGCAATAAATAATGATCTGTCCCTGAAGCCAGCTAAAATAAATACATCTCAAAAAGTTTAATTAAAAATCAATCAAACAGCTCAAACCTGCATTTATTTCCTTCCAAAATAACCAGATCTAATCTCTAGAGCATAAGTAATCTTTCTTCTGATAACATTAATAGCAGGGCATTACGTATTTTTTTTATGTAGAAATACAAATAGCACGAACAAGCTCCACACTTCCCATCCCCAAATATTGTGTAATTGCATCATGAGCAAAGGTAGGAGCATGTGAAGTTAATATATTAAGAAATAATTTGAGGTGTTTGTTTCCTTTCTTTAAATGTAATTCACATTGTCAGATATCACTATAATGATTGGGTAATATCTTCTTACAGAGGAACAAGTGTTTAGTGTTCGTCTTCCATGGAGGCTCCTAAGCGCTTTGAAATGCAGTTAGCATCTTGATCTTTTTGCAGATGGAAAAGCTGGGAGCCAGAATGGGGAAGCGGCTGGCCTAAGATTTCTTCAAAACCCTTGAAAATGAAGCCGAATCCCTCAGCTCCCATCTAGTCCATTAATTTCAGGCAGCTGCCAAGCAGTATATCCTTATTTGTGTTGCTATAGTACTTAGCAACCTCTGCTGGGGTCAGGACCAGGGTGTTGCACTAGACAGCCAGGAACTGTCCCCTGATTTGTGTGTCTTGCAGCCTACAGACACAGCCAGGAGTCAAAAGAGGATGGAAGGGTGTTGAAGTGACATACATGTAAGATCAGACCTCAGGGGAGTGAGCAACTTCACCAGGAAGCTCTTCAATTTCAGCCACTGGACCGTGATTTCTCCTTTGGCATTATGTAGACATGTAACATAACTATAGGGTAAGCATGCAGTTTACTAGCAGGAGGCTGGTGGGAGCAAAGCAGACCATAGGTTAAATGCAGTACATGCTGCTGGCAGGAAGGTGCTTATTCTGTTCATAAACGTAGCTGGAACACCTCTGAAATTTGGCCTCATATTCCAGTTTAACACAGGACACTGGGAGTTTTGCTTTCTTTTAGTGCTTAAAGTTGTTTATGTGAAGCTTAAAAATGGTACCTCAGTAGAAACACAGTGTGGTTCAGCTGTGTAATAGTCAACTGATGTTTTCTATAAGGAAAAAGAGAAAAGGGAGTTTCCATCTCAGTATTCCTAGCAGCAGTTTTGTTTTCTGGCACAAGACAGTAACTTAGAAATGCTGAAAACATACCTTTGCTCAGCAGCTACAGCTCTGTTCTTGTAAGTTTTAAACAGTAACTGCTCAGCTTGATATACAAGCTCCATGTTCCAGTTAGTCGAAAATCAGTCCTCTCAGCAGATATATATTTTGGATAGCCCTAGTCATGAGTGACGTGGTCAGTTGTCTAACTGCTAATTTAAATAAATAGAACCACGTTCATTCAGCATCCAAACTGCAGTATGACACTGAAAGGGTGTGTGTGTGTGTGGAAATGTCTTGAAAGCTTTGCAGTAAAAGCTAATTAGAAAGTGTAAGATCCTTCCCTTCCCTCACAGAGTCAGCATTTGATTATTTGTGGGTTTATATTTTTAATATCTGTATGCATTTTCCTAAAACCAGCTCAACCTAGTGGCAGTCGCTTGAAGTTAATTGAACAAGCTAAGAGATAGGATCTACAGGTTTTCTGTGTTAACATATTCTGCGATGTGGGTATTTGCAGTGATAGCTTTTCAATGACAACTCTGTTGAAACCTATTTGCATCATTTGATAGGGGCCATTGCTTGAGCTTTTAGGAAAGGCAGGTTGCTTTAAAGCAGCAAGTAGGATTTGCCAGGAGCAGACTGAGTGTAGGTAAAGCACAAGGTGTATATTTCCTCTCTGGCAAGGTGCAATTACTACACTGGTGTATGGCTAAGAGAATACTTGCATAGACAAACAGAAGTATTGGTTAGGCAGCAAGAGTGTCCAAAGTCACTGTCAAGGAAGTAAAAGGGGCCTGTGGATTGTCTTTTCTAGCTCTGCAACCCAGGACAGGCTGTGCTTTAAAGATTTAATTCTCCACCTGCATTCCCCTACAGCATTCAATTATCCATTTAGATTTTTAAGGGAAACAGAATGGCAATTAAGTGTGGTACAGCAGTGCGAAAGCAGTGGAAGCAGTCGGCTTGCTGAGAAATCTATCCATAAGTGAATTAACTGCAGAAATAATTCCAGCTAATTAGAGGTATATGTTCCCCAAATAACTCAATTCATTTACGTAATTGAGTTGATGGCTGTTCTGGGATGGAAGAGCAGACTGTTCGGTGGCTATTATAGTAAATATTACTTAGGCTAAATCTTTTCAAGCAGCCTGGGTTTCTTCCTGTTAACTTGAAATTTGCCACAAAATCAAGATAGGGTTTGGTTTTAATTATGCCTTTGTGTTCAATATTTTAGGAGATGAAGGTAAGGTAGATTCCATTTACAATCCTCAAGTTCAGCTGAAAATCAGGGTCTATAAATTAGCAATGTTGATCGGTGAAGTATGGTCTTCATTTCACGCTTCACAGAACTGCTGACATGACTGTCAGCTTTCAAAATGATGACATAGATAGAACTGCTATGCTTGGATAAAAAATCCCAAGTATTGCTCATGCTCTAAGCATGCTTCTTTTGAGTCCGCATGAGTTTAGGGTTCTCATGCGGGGGAAAATGGAGGAGAACTAGCAAGCATTGCTCAGATGATTGCTCCCTAAATGATGTGAGAAAGTTAAAGACTTGAAGCAGCCTCAAGTTTTTTCAGCATATTTGAGTTTCTCCCTTTTTAGTTTTTCTTATTTTTTTGGGTCACATCAACCTCTTCTCTATTCTTTCCCCACTTGTTTTTGAATATTTAACAGTGAAACCCCATCCAGAGGAAATCACTGTGCTATTTTGTAACTTTCAGATGAAAAGCCTCACTTATCATCACTTTGGGATACAAAAATGACCACTGAATCTCAGTGTTCGACTTGGTTTCACTTTCTAATAACTTTTGAACAGTTCCAAGACAACCACTGAGCATCAATGAAGCATATTTCCCATTTGCTTCTTTTCTTACTCATACTAAAGAGGGATAAGTATAAAAACATTGATAGTAATGAAAGCATCACTTTTCAAGAAAACTGAATTTCAAATTCCCTTTTTTGTGTTAGAATCAAGAGAGAGGAGATTTGAGGAATATTTTTGCTCTGTTGTTGTCTCTAACAACAATGTAATGCTTGATGGCCAAGAATTTCAAGTTTGGGATTTAAGGATTAGAGATGCTATTAAACACTTGGAGAATAATAAGAAAAAGAGGCGATATTGGCAGAGAAAAAGTAAAACATTAGAGTAGCAAGGCTGAGTTAGATATTAACTATATGTTAACATAGTAGATGGTAGATGTCTTTTTCTTTAAGGGAAGTGAAGTTAGAAAGATGTTCTTGCTCCCTGTTTGCTTGGCATCATTAAATGCACTAGTCATTTTGTTAAGGAAATAATTTAAGCAGAAGGTAATAGCCACAGTGCTGTTTGTCATTAACTTGTACCTGCCAATAAACAAGGAAGTCCATCTGTTATGTAGTCACATTCCTCATGGACCCTCAAAGACGTGTTCCACATGTCATTGCTCACAGGGAAAATAAGGGAGGAGACTGCTAGGCCACCCAGGTGTTTTAGGTAGATTTGTTTGAGGAAACCTAGAGTGTGTCCAGGACAACAGCCCCATGCACAGCAGTACTTCTCAATTTTTCACTATTGTATTATTACTTCACCAGCAAGTCTTCTCTTCTGCTGCTTTTGTTCTCACTCTCTCCCAATAGTACTCAGTATCATTAGGGAAACTACATTTCTGCTCAGTCCTGCACTCTCCTCTTGTTTTTCCACTGTTTATTTTCCTTTTCACTGTTGTATTTCCTATTGACACCAGTGTTTCAAATTAGTGGATGTGTTGAGCAGGACACTTCGGATGCTCACAGACACAGGGACATTTGTCTTCAAGCAGAAGGGCTGGCTCCCTGATTTGGTACATGGTTGAGACTCCAGTTATTTTTTAAACATTTCATTGTTGAGACTTCAGTTATTTTTCAAACCCTTTTTTTTTTCATTTTCATATTGCATTTGATCTTCAACAGATTCAGCAGATGTTGCAAAGCAAATAAACCATATGCAGCCATTGTTAGACGTTACTCACGGTGTAATCCCTTTATCCAAATGTGAAAGTTAAACATATGAAACCATATCCTCAGATAACTGGAGAACTTCAGTACATACTCAAAAAGCCACCACAACTAATCCACTTGATTATATGGTGCGGCCCATCCTCCCTTAAGGAAGGTAGGCAGACACAGGGAAGATGGATTCATGACAATGCTTTTAAATAAATGTAAACTAGCCACAAAGGGTCAAATTCACTGCTGATGTAACGCTGCTGACTTCAGTGGATTTACACTAGGGATTAATGTAGTCCTTTAACATATATTTTCAGGAGGGAAGGAGATGGTTTTCATATAGATTCAGCACAAGATTTGCTGGCGTATAAGCAAACCAAACCACGAATTTTTCCCTTCTCAAACATCTGTTAGCATGAATGTCCAAGTCCTGTGTATCTGCCACAGGTTGTTGTAATATAGCTGCGTTACGTTAACAAAAAATACAATAACCATTTGGTTTCTACTTTAAACAAGAACTTAGTTAAATGACTTTCAGGTGGAGGGAGTGGTGATTTGGCAATGTTCTCTTGGCAGGGCCGTGGATTACACATGAGGGAAAGTTGTTTGGTGGTGGAGCAGACAAATTGCTTAACAATTAATAAAAACAGTGCCTTGTGTTTCTACATGACAAGGTGCTGTGTGGGAATTATCCTCTCCCCAGCTGCTCTCCACCAATAAAACAGTTCTGTAGGTTTTCAGGTTACATGCAGTAAAGTGAAGCAGTGCTTTGAGAAGGGGTGATGCCTTGCTGATTTGCACAACTAAGGCTGTATTAACATGGGTTGCAAAACTTTAC
Source organism: Forpus xanthops (assembly GCA_032466535.1). NCBI lineage: Eukaryota > Metazoa > Chordata > Aves > Psittaciformes > Psittacidae > Forpus > Forpus xanthops. Next base: position 53,056 of record JASSUY010054917.1, read on the forward strand.
CAGTTAATCTAGACTGTGCAGCCTTGCTTTGGAAAGCCTGGCAGTCTTTGGAGCCTAACATCAGTAAGCACTATAGTTCTCTATTTTCTCCTGTTTTATTAGAGACCTTCGAAAGATTTTCTCACTAGTACTAGGCTAGTAGAACACAGTATGTAGAAAACTATTGTGAGATCAGCTGCATTTTTTGGGGACTTGTACGAGTCAGTTTTCATCAGAATAGAAGCAAATTCAGTGCCTTAATCCTCATTCTACAAGGCAACCGAGACAGCACATGCAAAGGTATGATGTGAAGTAATAAAAGTTCCTTGAATAACTTCTTAAAAACACAAAGGTATATTGAAAATGTTCTTCTCATGATGATGAACACAGGAGGTGATCCGAATTCTGGAGTTTGCTGCTACTTTGAGACAACCTATTTGTCAGCCAAACTGTAGATCAATCAAACGGGGGAAAGATTGCTTTCTGTGGAGCAGTGTATGGGTTTATTCAGCTGACAGTCCTGCAACCAAATCTCCTTCTGTGAGAACGCCACACCATGGGCTCCAGGGTTGTTTACTCTTCATGTTGCTTGCTGCATTGCGCCTCTGCAATGCCCTTTCTTTTCTGAAACACAACCAGTTTTGCTCTCTCTCCAAGAATGCTTTCTATGTCTTATTGAGTTCTGCAACTTTTCCTTCCCAAAAGCCATTTTTCTAGTGAGTTTTGACAGTGGAGATTGTTTCCCTTGGAGGGAGGGGGTAGAATTTCTTGGAGTTCCTGACTGTCAGCACATGTCAAATTGCCTAAAAACCAAAAATCCAGGTTCCTGGATGTAGTTTTACTTTCTTATACAGTCTGTGTGATTCTCATAGAATTGACAACGTTTTGCCATTGATAATTAGAAGCAAGCTACTGTGAGGGTTTGCTCTGTTTGGGAGATACAACTAAATATATGTAGCATACAGCCTGTGTGTTCTGTGAATTAATCCCCAGAGCTTCACATTTGAGATCATCTGTCCCCCTGTCAGTTGCTACTTTCAGCTTAAGGTTTGGGGCAATATGATACTGTTCCGCACAGGGTGCTAAAGCTATTCAAACTAAAGCTCTAGAAACACAGTGGTAATCTTGGAGATTGCACAAAGCATATAGCAGAAGCTGATGGGACATTTATTTCAGATAAGGCCTTTGTGTTCCTCTGTAGTGCTTGAAATCAATACAACTAGAATAAGTTCTCCTATGGCTGCATTAGTATGAAATAGTATTTCTGGTTCTACACTCCCTGTATGCTCTTATTCAAAAGGATTTCCTTAGTTTTGGTAAATTAATTGCTTTTGTTCGTTATGTTAAAATCTGCTTTATTTTTACACCTGTATCAGCACACACTGAATCCTTGTATTTGGAGTTTACAGAACCTCCTAACTGCAGCATTTTGGCTCACTCTATAGACAAATGAAGTGGTAGATCTTGACTGATTATCTGGTGAATCTCACAAAAGTGATGTCTGAGAAAGTCTGAGAGGAAAAGGAATGATAAAAAATCAGTTGAATGATGTGGATTAATTTAAGAATTCGTATGTTTCCTTTTAGTTAACATGTTTGTGTCCAGAAGTTGTGACATGCATCATGTCGCTGTGGTTCACTGCATTGTTCTCAGAGAACCTTTCATGTCGGTAGTATGGATGCAGAGGAGGTCATGACACAGTGCAGCACCCCAGAGTTCCCTGGCTCTGGCTCTGTAAGAGTGTGCCTCAGTCTTAAGAAGATCAGGGACTCACCAAAAAATGCCACCCTCACTCTTCCAGGCTGCATCCCTGGATCGAGGGTCTGTACTGATGTCATGCCAGGGTGTTCACGTTGTTTGCGATCGCAGCCTCCAAGTAGGATCCCAGAGGAGGTTTTGCTGTTCAACAGAAGAGGTTAAGCAGTTGAGGGCTTGTCTATAGCCAGTTGCTGTCCTTGACTGCAGGAAGAATGTCAACACAGTTGGCTGGTTTTATGTGAACTAGTTTTTACCTCTCTAAGATGGGCTTGATTTTTCTAATCAGTATGAAGTAACCCAGATTGTTTAGACGTAAAAAGAAATAAGCAGCTCTAAGGACTATCAGCCTTAGAGGTTAGCTAAGGACTAAGGTTAAGTTAAATCTATATAGGCAACAATGCCTTCTGGGCTATTGATTGCTCATGATTACAGCAAGTTGTGTCAACTTTCACACAATTTTGATACTTCAGCTGCAGACCCAAACAAGTAGGAAAGTAGGAGTCCTCATTAGGACTTAGGATGTCTCCTGGGCCTTTGAATCCAGATGCTTGCGGTCATAGTGTTTTGTAAGAGAAAACACCAAGATTGAGTGGCTGATGCAGCCTGAGACAGGACAGGAGAAGCCTTTTCATGGGTTTATTGGGTGCAAAAGCAGCTCAGCTCTGAGAGACTCCAGGCAGCCATGAATCAGAGTTCCACAGGCAGCTTCTGCCTTGCAAGGATTGCTGGGGCGAGCGTTTCCTCATCCACAACCTCTTATATTTTAGAAAGTTATGTTGTTTCATGCTGATGGCCATCCCAAGAGTATTCTTCCTTTAGGAGTTAGCTTATGGATGCTTGTTCTGTTAACCAAGCAAGTACTTAAATATGAGAGATAGTTGAGTATCAAGGTGTAATTTTAAACTTCTAGCTGCCAAAAAGCAATAGTCTTAGGCATTTTTACTTTAATGTTGGAAGCACTGCGTTGCTGAACTGAAGTATCTCAGACAAGATCTGCTTATTTCCACCTCTACCTTTACCCTGTGACAGTGTCATGTTTTTGCTCTTCTCAAGTGATGTGTTAATTTAGGTTGCTTAAAGAAGGATTTTGTACATTTGATGGCTCTGTTTGGTAGCACAGAATGCTTTTGATATCCTAATCAGCAAAATGTAATTGTTACTCTTCTTATGTCACTGCTTTCTACAAGCTTCTCTTGATTTTAGAAGAGGTTCTTACAAGCTTCTCTTGATAAAAGAAACTCTTAAATGAAAAACTTACTCAACAAGGATGGAGTTTTCCATTCCTTTCTCTCAGATATATTCTCAAAAGGTACTTCCTGTGCAGTCAATAGATATTCTTTTTGGACTCTCTATCCTCAGAAGTATTTTAATTGTGATGTATTAGCTCTGACTTCTCCAGGGGACCTGAGTTTCCTTTGCCTAGGAGCTTTTATTACAGGTGTGTTGGAAAGGGTGAGGTCTGGAGATAGAAATCAAAAATAAAGGTGGAAAAGAATTACTACTTGTCAGATACCCTTATCTTTCCTGCCACTCTACAGGGGTCTGTGAAATGGCCTAGATTACAGATCGATAATGGAGTGCTTGCACTCAGCTAAGACCAAAACCCCATAAACTTTAAAACACCATGTTGATACTTGATTGGTTGTTTGCCGAGAGCTGAGCTTTACTGCTCTGCTCCTCCAGCTGAGATCTGGGGAATATTTGTCTTGATAGCTACTACCGATACTACTGTTGTTAGTATCTATAGATGATGAGCTAGCTGGTCTGTTAGTCTTGCGAACTTCAGCAAAGATTTCTGTCAAAAGGCTCTAAAAGTCTGTGCAAAAGCAATACCTTCCTGATTTATTTTTCTAGTGATGCTAATTCTAGAGCTGCTAAAGGATTGCTACAGGGAAATGTGTAAACAGCGTCTTCCTTCTCTAATAACGTTTGAGTTACCATTTTGAGGATGGACAGAAAACTGTTCCGTTGTTGAGATTTGCATGGTGTTTGACAACTGTGATTATCTGTGTTTTAAATTCTGCTTTCACTGAATTGAGTGGCCGTCAGCGCGGTGGGTGATTCAGGCCCTGATACACAGCTGAACATACAGGTTCAGACCAGTTCATATATAATAGTTCTACTAAAGGTGACATGTTAGTGTCCTTACTGTTCTGCCCTTGAGCTGTTTTAGATAATCTTGTGAAGGAACTTTATGTACAAAGTTACTCAGGGTGGAAAATACACATATATCAATTTATACAAATATGTTGTGTGTTTATACTTGCATTTCTCTACTGGCTCATTTCTAAGCAGAAAGAGATGATAGTTACCTACTAGAACAAGTTAGGTAAATGCTAACAGTTCTGTACTGAGAATGTAGCCTCTTCTACTTATTGTGCTATGGTGTTAAGAGTTTTCCAGTTATTATCCTTAACAATTGCTGCAGGAGAACCAAAGACAGTCAAGCACTATCTCTGCGCACTGTGCCAGATGCTTTCAGTCTTGGCCCTGGGAGGGATGTACTGTTTGCCACCTTTAGTTAGCATTTTGTGAATGGAAAATCATAATGGAAAGTACAGGTGGTTACACGCTTGGACTTCAGATAAAAACCTGAAGATTTAGGAAATCTGGCCCCCAGTTGCACCCCAGGGTACAGCAGGATTGGGGCTGCCCCATGAGAGGGCACAGGCAAGAGGCTGGAATGAGCCTGGATGACCTGTGCCCTCCCCAGCCGTCACGAGTGCTGGGAAGGGCAGAGCAGGGTGCTGGTGCTGAGGTCCAGGCACGGCTGCCAGCACAGTGAGGGGTGGAACTGTGGCAAGGCTCCCTCTGGGAGCTGGAGATGCATCTGCAATGCAGTGCAGTCTAAGCAGAAATAGGCTCAGAGTGTTGGGGTCCTGGTGCAGCTTATTTGGGCATATATAAGCCTATTTAAAGCTTGCAGGTGCCCCAGAGGCCCAAAATGCTATATCAGACAGAAAATATGTCCTGGACACCCCCTTCTGCAGTATTTATTCTTTTTATCATGGCCATTCATGGTACTATGGCTGCAATAATTTCTGTGGTTTTATTAAGCATGACTGAACATTATTATATGAAGACGTAACCTTTTTTCTTATCTCATTTTAGTGCTCGCTTGCTCCTTCCTTTGATTATCACTGCAGGCATACTAACACCAAATTTGTACTTTGATATTTTATCCCTGTGAGGTGTATGTGAAACTCTCACAAGACAGCTGATGGTCTCTTTTGCATTGCTAAGCGGTGACAGTAGGACTTCAGGATCATAAAAGAGCCAGCAAGAGTGTAATATAATATTTATGCTACTCTTGTGGAAGCGTTGTGAAGCCTGGGAGAGTTGTGAGAAAAACACTTGTGGGGCAAACCATGTATTTTGATGGGATCATAGGGCAACTGAGTTTGCAAGAGAGCTTGAGAAGCCTCTAGTCTAACCTGCTTAGAGTAGGGCCAGCAGTGGGATCAGACCAGGTTACTCAGAACTTCATCCAGTTGGATCTTGAAACCCTTCAAGGCTGGAGAGTGCAGTGGGTGGCAACTGCTCCACTGTCTCACTGTCCTCATGGAGTAAAGGTTTTTCCTCATACCCAGCCTGAACTACTCCTGTTTCAAGTTCGGTTTGTTGTCTGCCATCATTCCAATCTGCGTAACTGTGAAGAGCCTGGGCCTGCCTCTTGGTTACCTCTCTATAGACAATAGGGACAGCTATTCCATCCCATCAAAGCCACCTCTTCTCCAGCATGAACAAGCCCCAGGCCCATAACATTATTTTTAGGATATGTGCTTCAGACTCTCACCAACCTGATGCCCCTCTTCCGAAGTTGCTTCAGTTAATGAAAGTCTTTCTTATCCTGGGGGAGTTGATTTAGGCACAGTATCCTAGAGACAACCTCAGGAGGGCTGAATTGAGGAGATCCTTTGACCTGTCTGTGCTTTTGTTCAGACATGTCAGGGTGCTGTTATCCCTTTCACATTTCACACCTTTACTTTCAAGTTGCAAATGCTTAGGGGGTTTCTTGAATGAGTGTCATCGTTGTCTTGGGGACATTTCCATTCACAACAGATGAAAAACTGTCTGAGGGTTTTGTTAACTTGCACTAATTACTCCTGGCATTATAGAGTGTCTGGAGCATCCCAGACCATTTGCAGCACAGCTCCATATGAGGTGGATGAAGTTGAAAAAAGCTAAAACTAAGACTGAAAGTGAAAATTTGAAATAATGAGCATAAGATTTACGGAGTCTTTCTTGAATGGTGTAGAACTGAAAAGGATTTATTCTGTCAAAATAGGTGAAGAATCAGTAGATAAAGCCCTAATTTTTTGATAACATGTATAATTTCTGCTCTGAAAAAGATTGTTAGAAAGTTCTTTGATAGAGTAACTGTTTGCAGCTTGGGTTGTTAGTGAAAGCTTATTTTTGCAGGGAGGGAAAGAACAGGACCCCAAAATCACTGTTGTCAAACTAGATATTAGGCAGCCATGAACCCATAAAAATGGCTAAGTCTGCATGAGTCACCTGAGCTGTCTGGTTCATTTTGGTGCAGAATCAGACTTTGAGAGGGCCTTTTTAGTGTGAATACAAAATGGCTGAGGTTTATTTGAGAAGAGATTAAGTACTAATCCTTCTAAACTGATAACAGCAATGCATTTAGGGCCAAGTAATACTTTGGCATTACTGGTTTATGTACAGAGGATTTTTGAAAATGGAAATAACTGGAAACAGCTACTTCAGGTCTCCCAAGTGAAAACTAAAGCTGCAGGTGATGTTCCAAGGGTTATGAATTAGGTAGTTTCAGTTCATTCATTTCAAGTCATGATGAACTTGTAGCCTTCAGTAAGATGACTTAAGCCAGCCAGAAAGATTGAATTTCCTCTTTTCTCATGGGAGGCTCTTCTCTTTTGATGGAGACTTCAGGCACTTGGGGGTCAGTGTGGAGCAGCTTACACAATGTTCTCTTGGCTATACACCAAACTATCAAGCCCTTTTCACTGGTTTTCACTGCCAGCACTTGCTTAACTTTCACCAGCCCTGAGATGAGTAAAGGCAAATAAAAAAGTAAAAGAAGAAGAGGCCAGATGGAAAAAGGCAACCAGATGTTTTGGTGAGGCTGGGATGATACATTAACAAGAACTTTGTGTTGTTGCCATAAACACAAAAACTGTTCTTGTGCCATTGAAATATACTGGATTTCATTATCCTTGGCCTTGCTTCTTCCCTTTCAGACACATACACTTGTGAAACTTAACTCTAGCTTTCTTAGCATCACAGTAGAGTGGAAAAGAAATGGCTTCCTACCCTGACTGCAGCAATAGTTTCCAGAGCATTGTTTCCTAAAGAACAGCAAGACTTGTGAATTACTGATGCAGTCTTTCTGAAAGGACTTAGCTGCCTTACTGCATCCCCAAACAATCAGAGCTGCTGGTCTTACGGAACTCCTGACCTGAACTGCTTGTTCATAGGTTCTCAACAAATATTTATGCAAACAAAACCTGTGCGTTAGTTGGAGGTTCCTCAATTCTTGAACATTAGTGTTTTTAACTTTGTTAGTGGGAGGTTTAGCTGTGGTTGCTAGTGAGAATGAGAGTGTCTCAGACTATGCAAATGTGTGCATTGAAAGAAACTCGTGAAAGAAGTGTTTCTTTAGGTGCCATAATCTTCAGTTTCCCTCCTGTTGATGAGTAAAAATCTGGACTCAGATCAGAAACAAAGCATTTAATTTGGAGGGACTCTTACTCCTAACTGGCAAGCCTTCAAAGTAAGAAGTTAGGAATGGTAACAACTCAATATCAACAGGCAGCATAATTTTGCCTCCAGAGTACCCAAATTTATTTGAAGAACAAACTTAACACAAACAACGCTTCAATTAATTCATAGAATCATACGATCATGGAATAGTTAAGGTTGGAAATGGCCTTAAGATCATCTAGTTACAACCCCCCTGCCATGGGCAGGGACACCTCACACTAAACCATATCACCGAAGGCTTTGTCCAATTCATAATTAACTAAAAGTAAAGAGACCAGTTTGTACAAGAAAATACTTTGTCTTAACTGGGGCTGCTTTCAGACTTAACTGACATGGTTCAGTATCTTTGCTGATTTTGCAGAGATAGCGAACACTTGAGGACAATGTGAGAAAAAACAGGTTCTTGAAATAAATGACTGCAATTGTACCTTTGCACTCTCAGCTTTGCTCGTCATCCCACATGGTGTGTGTTAAAGAACCTGTATGTGGTGTATGTGAGACGGTGTTTTTGGACAATTATTTGGCAGTACATCTTTTCTTTTGTTAGGATTAGGCACTTATTGGAATTGGAGACATGTCAGGCTCTTGAGAGCCAAGTGCTAGATTGTAGACTGTAAGTGTGACAACAGCACCTTGCTGAAATTAAAAACATAGAAATAAGTGCTCAAGAGAGAGAGTGTTGTGCTGAACTAAGCAGAGGGTAATACTGCAGGAGGTCACATATCTGCAAAAAAGAAAGCTGAGGTTTTATCTCTGAACCATGTCCTTTGAGCTTATTCAATACAGGAGGAAACAGAGAGATCATAAAGGCACCGCCTCCTCCAAGGCAAAGCAGATTGCCCCGGATTGTATTTCAGATTACATTCAACTTTCAAACCCAGATTCCATCCTCTTGTAGCTTGCGCTTGCTTCTGCATCCCTGTGTTGCTCTCCCACCTTGACTGCTGTGTTGCTCCAAGTTCTTTCAAAGATAAATGTGTAAATAGAAGATGTCCAAGTTGCATGCCAGGGTGTGGAATGCAAATATATACAAGTCTCCCAGGATGCTGTTTATATTCCAGCATCTTCAGTTGATAAGCAACACTAGTTTGCTATCACATGCATTTTTGCACTGAACTTTATCTCTTTCTTAAAATTTGCACCTTAAAAGTATAGTTGTGTAAGTAAACTGGGATTTGCTTCTTTTTGATAGAGTTTGAAATCTAAAATGTAATGTTAAATCTTTAAGAAAAGATGTCCCTATCTGTCTTCAGAACCTTATTTCCATGAGTTTGTGACTATTTTTTGCATGTAGTGTTGTATTCTAGTAACTGCTTCAGTGCCAGAGCAGCATGAAGCACTCAAAGCTCACATCACCAGGACTTCGCAGCGTACTGAATGCATTCTAGTTCTTAAACATATACAAGACCAGGAGTCTGAAAAGGTTCACGCTCCCAGGAAACTGCTGTTCTCATGATTGAAACTTGCTGTGAAATTCCAGCAGAATTATATGTTGAATTGAATATGTTTGTATTGGTTTGCATAGGTTCCGTGGCTTGCTTGAATTGGCATGTGCACTTGCAGCTCGCTTCTGCACCGTTAACCATGTACACAGCTTAGGTTGTTCTTCAAAACTGAATGGCTTGCATGGCAAGGGAGAATAAAAGAGCTGAATTGGAAAGAAACTCACTAGGAAGAAATAGAATTAGTGGGGCTGTTCATGAGAAACGAAGTGCTTCTAAGTGACAGATGTTAGAGGAATGGGAACAGATAATATAGGCAGGCACAAAATGTTTACTAACCAGCAAACAGCTCTGGGCAGATGAGTAATTAGGTGAGCATGAGTGAGAGGGTATAAAGGAAAAAGAAGTCTTTCGTGATCTGAGTTTAACAAAAGAAAGAGAAATCATTTATAGCCAGCTTGCTCATGCTTAAAGTTAGCGTAAACCTAGTGGTTTATTGATACATCCATGTATAATGCCAGTAAATAAATAAATCCAGTCTTTAGATCAAGCTTATTGCTGATGTGCTCAGCCTCTTACTTTCAAGGACTGCTGTCTGAATGGTTATAATAGTAATCTGAAATTGAAGAGCTCAGTTGCTTACTGAATTTATTAATTACTCAGGCTTATGTGTCTACTACATTAGTGGTACCGAGGTCTATAAGCAGAGTGCCAGTGGAAAGGTAAATGTGAGAGCTGTTTGCAATCCTTACAAGATTGATATTTAAAAATCGAGATGGTTCCACTAGAAAAAACGTTTGTTATCAAGGCTGGAAAAAATACCAACAGAAAATTCAGCAGATAAAATCCTTTCCCCTTTTCTGGGAGTATTTTATGTATTTCCTTTAAAATAAGTAGATTTTCCAAACTGAGTGAAATTCTGGTTTGGTACCGAGCTTTCAGTAGTTCATTTTAAAGTCTAATTTAAACAAAGAATTGGCTGACAAAGAATTTTGGGCTGCATATGTTTTGAAGGCAACTAAGACAGCATTATCGCAGTGTGATAAGATAAAGTACCAGATGTGTGAAGGAAAATGCTTCTTGTTCCGTCTTGGAATTAATTTGAATTTATCCTTGTCTGAAGAAGTTTTTGAATAATTATATGTTATCTTTTGAATGGAGTGAGGTTTTCCCCTCTTATGCAGATTGGAATGTTTGAGTTACACAGGTGCAATTCCCATTCTTTTTCCAGTGGCAGATTTTGGCCTTGTGTATGGTTTCAAGCAATCCAACTGCTGTTTTTCCCTCCTGGTTTAGGAATGTGAACAAAGTTATCTATTTTCCATTTCTTGACTGTTCTGGCATTCCTCCCTTAAAGGGAGGAAAAGCCCTCACAAAGTTTCCTTTGGCCCCAAAAAAGCAGAAACATCTGTTGCAGTGGGGAGAGGTAGACTGGCTGGGTGAGTCTGCAGCTCATCACTGCAGGTGCCCACATCTGGGTGGCCACCAGCCTCCATGGCTCTTTGCAGGGAGAGATACCTCTGGATAGGAGAGGGGATGAAGAGAGCAGCAGTACCCAGGGTATGCTGGCAGGAGGAGCGCATTGCACCCTGGCAGAGGAGGAGCTCTAGGGCTGAAATATTTTCAGTGGTTTTTAATAGGGGAAAAAACCCCAATCCTCACATTCAGTAAATACAGCTGCTTGGCAAGGAGGGCGAGTGGGAGCGACGGGCTGTGTGCTTCCCTTCTCTCCCCCCAGGAAGGAGCTGCAGTTGTTTCAGGTGACACTGAGGAGAAAGCCATGGCTGCCATTCCACTGTTTTCATGCCAAGTTAGCAGAGCTGGCAAGAGGCGATCCATCCTGGCTGATGCACTTACAGAATGATGGTCTCTGCTAGGGATGAGCAGGTGGAGGGTTGGCCCCAGGAACTGCCTCACAGGGAAACACTTGCTTTCCTTGCAATGCAGCCCCTGAGCTCTGGTACCTGTGGCAGCCCTGGGTCTTGGGGGAAGAGTGGTCAGGAGCAACATGAGGCTACCATGTAATAGAGAGGCTTAAAAGACAGAGGCAGCGTGACTTCTGAGTCTACAATCTCTTCGTACCTATTCAGTCTTATTCAGGTAAATAGTGAGTAGCCTGTTGAGAAATCTAAAAGGCCACAAAATTATTTTAAGGCTTATGGGAACATATGACAGAGCTAACTTTTCAAAAAGCAAATAATTTCCTTACTATATTCAGAATATGCTGAAAACTACAATCAGAAGTTTGTGCTCACTCTCTGTCAAGGTTCTGACTCCCAAAGAAATTATGGCAGCTCTGCAATTTATTGTGTTTCAGTGGTCCCACCAACTGTCCATGTGCATGCTTTCATCTTATGGCTGATTCAGAGCAACACCTTTTCTTCTAAACCTAAAAGGAAAAGGATTAAGCTACCCAGTGTTAGCTTATGTTTGCTGAGAGACTGCACATGGACACTGGAGGTTCAATTGACTTGCAGTGATTTGTTGAACTACAAATGAATGAAACTTAATTGAGAACTTCAGTCACACACAGAGAAAGTGCCATTTCCCTTCTACTTTGGAGCTAATGAAATTAGGTCCATAAACAGTAAAGACAGTCTGAAAGCAGAGACTCTTTAAAGGCTGATAGGTATAGTTTCTTCCTTTGCTACAGTCTTTAGTGGCAGAAGGCATGTCACTGGTTGTCTTTGTCTTTGTTTCACACCACATAAAAGAAAGATGTTAAATGACAGTTCTTTATTTCCCTTGGAGTGTTTGGGGGATAAATGCACTGAGGGCTGGGAATGCCAAGATGACTATAAACAGTAAAAATAAGCTGCCAAAGCCAGGTAAGTTAAAATACAATTTAAGCTTAGTCAGGTCTCTGCTAATGAATGTGAAACCATATGTAGATACAACACTTGGCATTTGGGGCCAAGAAAAGGACAAAACAAATCTCAGATTTCACAGGAAGACTGAACCTGGATGTTGTTTCCTGTTCCTCTAACACGCAACATCTCATGTATTCCCCACTCACAGATGACACCAGTATTAAGGAAAAATTAGTATTGTATATCTAGCATGTGAATTCCGCCAATACATGATGCACTAAGCTTTATCCAAGTGCTTAGGGTCCAAGAGAGCATACTGATATGGAAGCCACATTAGCCTTGATTACTAAGTGACTTGGAAGATAGATGTGGGTATTAATGTAGCACACCTGCAGTTCTTCCCTACGCACTTTGATTTAGCAGATGATAATATGTAATTGCATTGCCTCAACCTCTGTCCACCTGCAGTTTGTTAGGATGGCAGCCAATGTGCATTACAGGTCAGTGGTAACTAACATGTCTACCAACCAAAAAAGTAAAATAAATCAATTGTCATCTATCAGCAACAATTAACCCACTAAGTGCTGCATGTGAGTCGCTGCACACTTGCTTCTAGTTCTGCTTCATAGATGTCTGTGATGCTTTTTCCCCTGTACCCTTCCCTAGGAATTCCCATGCATTTGGCTTTTCACATGGCGATATTTGGAAGCATAGTTAATAACAACGGATGTGACAATGGCTTCTTGTCGGCATGGGCTGGGTGCCTGCTGTTCAGGAGTGGTACTCCACCAGGCTGCAGCTGACAGAGGAAGACAATAACACGGGGTGGGAAAGGTAAAAGGGCCACTTCATAATCCTGTTGTCTGGCACCTTGGCAGGAGGAGCAGTCAGATTCATGTCAGCAAGATAAGAATTTTAATTGACAATGAAGCCACTCAAGCTCATTAAGTTGGTCTTAATTCATAGCTTAAAGGTAGCTAGTTCCCATTAAAACCAGATATAAATATATGCACGCAGTTTGACCTGCTGGGTGACTTGGGTTTTCCTTTCCATCACAGAGCTTTCTGGGGGCTAACCACTGAGGGAGCAGATAAGGAAGGAGGAAAAAGATGAAATTCCCACTGCAGAGGTTTAGTCAGAGCTGTTGATTTGGATAAAGATCTTTGTTTCCTTCTAAGAGAACAGACAAAGCTCTGATGCCTCAGAGCCCTTCAGCTTTGGCTGAAGCATGTGCACACCTTCAGTGAAAGAACTGTTTTGGTGAGCCCCAGGTCTCCTCCTGTTGCGACAGTGTTGGTTTGGAAGTACTTTTCCTTCTCTGCTATAGCCTCAGGAAACTAATAAGAAAATATTTCTGTTACCATAGTGAGAGAAACCAGAGCTTTCCTTCTAAGCCTCTGTGCTATGAGGGAAGGTTTTTATTTGTCTGCATCTAACTGGCAACTCACATGAATTAAAGCAGAGGGCATCAAGGGGAGCACTGTGTTACCAGGTGTTTCACAGAGCATGATCCTTACGATGGCCTAGGCTTTACCGGCAGCTTTGATTGCCTTTTATCACCTTTTTCCCCATTTTCTTGCTAAGAGGCAAAACAAAACCACTATTTCCAAATGATCATTACAGTTTTCTTTCTTACTAAAGGGCAGTATTGATGTTTTTTCTCCTTTTTCCATTGGCAGCAGTTGTTTAGGTGTGTTAATCAAATGTCAAACACAAGCATTGGATCTTTCAGGCAAAGTCAGGTACCTACTATATGCATACACAGCAGGAAAAAATGGTGCTTCAGTCTGCTGTTTAGTTCATGTGCTGTGCAGTTCATGTGTGGTGCACTTAAAATATATGGTAGAAAAGAGTTGTTTGTGTTTTGGGAGTACGTTTTATTACAGCTATTACACAGTACCCATCTTTGGACATTCCCCTCATCCCCACCTCTCTTTTTCTTTCTTTCTGTCTGCCCCCAGAGATCATGTCTGGGCCAGAAACGTTTGCAGCCAGGTTACAGGCATCCTTAAAGGTTAAAATAGTGATGCAGCTGAAGGACAGTTTTGCTAAGGCAGCTAAAGCAACTGTAACATCAAGATAGAGATTTTGTGGAAAGTCATAAATGCATAGCCTGTATGTGTGACTACAGTGCAGAGTGAATGCAAGTATGATAGTTTTAAATGCTAAGTGTTGGATGCTTCTAAGAATTAGCTAGGCACAGTGCTGGGATATCTAGTCTAGATCATGTTTTGCCTAGATGGTTTGGACCAGATGATGCTTGAATTCATTTCCAACCTGATATTGTATGAGTCTAAGCATATTTTGAAGCTGTAACTAGATCCATAATGTAGGATGGTCAGATCTTCTGAAAGTTGGACTTTCCTGCTTATTTTTTTCTTTTCCTTTCTCTCCATGTTAGGACATAATCATGCTTCTGATCTGAGAATAAGAAGAAAACCTCTTCTTTTCAGATGTATACCTATGTAAAGTTAATATTATTATGTGCAGCTACTGTTAGTGCATTTCTGAACACACTTGTTGTTATTTACTGAATGAGACTACTGTCCCTCAGCAAAACAGTGAAAGAAATATGCTTGCATCACTTTTTCTTGCTCTTCACAAGGCTGTCCAAACTGGCAATTGCAGACTTTTCTCAGTAAGTTATATTTTCAACCTGCTAAAACTCTGCTTTGTGCACTTAGGTGTACAGTTTTGTAGTTTGCTGCTTGTGTCAGAGATTAGTATTGTGAAGAAAGGGAATCACAGAATCGTAGAACAATTATAGTTGTTCTATTATATTAATAGTCAAAAGAGAAACCGCTTAAGCACCACTGGATTTATAATTTTTTAACTTTTGGAACTGTGTAAGTAGAAGGCAAGAGGCAGAGAATCTAAAACATGCATAGACCTACAGTCAGGGAAGCTACAGCCAAATAGGAAGATGTCACTGTTCTTCACTCAGTATGTGTTAAATTAGGAATCACAGTTGATAACATCCTTCAGGAAGAACATCTTTTCATTCCCTGAAGCTATAACATATATGACACCACCAGTGATGAATTCCTGGGGCCACAGGAGAAGGGAATGCCCTGTTCTCCAGCATCCTCAGGAGTGGGCTTGCCACTTGTGTCAATGTCAAGGCAAGTTGTAGGATGCCTCTTGGTTTTCTTTAAGAATTTAAATGGCAAAAAAAAGAGTGTAAAGCAATTCCCCAGCTCCAGATATAGATCAATATTTCACACAGCAGAAGGCAATGAATGTACTCATGTAGGGCTGTATCCAGAAAGGCAGAGCTCCACAGGGATGTGGTACCCATTTACCAAGTAAAACTGTTCAATCAAATAAAGATCCCATCTGATTGTGACAGCTACCTGATGGCGTGTGTGCCATTGCCAAAATTACCAACACATCAGGTGAAAGAGCTGATCACGTCTACAGGCTAAATCCTGTACAGAATTATGAGTTGTCCAATCATGTCCCATTTTAAAGGGGTTGTTTTGCTGTTTACTTCTAAATAGCCATATTCTAGACCTTAAACTATAGTTACAGCTGCGCTGGCAATGACCACCTGCTCTCCTGTTTAGGGCAACCATGGACATCTTCTGTGCATGAAACTTGCCAGATAACCTGTCAAAACAGAAATATTCCCACAGCTGTGTTGTGAATGAAGGGGTCTGTGTCTGTCTGTGAAGACATTTTGTTTCAGAAGAAGGTATAGGCTACATTTTATTATGTGCTTCGGTTAAAGGCAAATACAGTGGATGGGCTTGGAGTCCCTTAAGAGCCTCGTATATCTGGGGTCCCATCAATATCAGTGCCAAGAGTAGTAATAAAACAAACCCATAATATTCATTGACTCTGCTCATGGAATGCTTTTGGAAGTGGTGAGCCTCATTCTAATTTCCTTGCTCTAAAAAGTGAAATATAGGTTAAAAAAGGGGGGGGGGGGGAGGGCAAGGTTCTTGGGGTATTTCCAGCAGTTAGCAAGCTGTGCTAAAGGACTAAAACCATCCAAATTGTAAGTTAGAACTTTAACCGATTGAGAGAGATTCAGTTTGGATTCTTTGTACTTTATTCTGTGGATTGGCTGTATTCTTTTGTTAGAAATGGCTTATTTGCCTGTAGGCAGTTTAATTGCAGCTCTTTATTTCAAACTTAGTTTTCTTTAGTTGCCTTACATGGACGTTTTAAGTGCCTTCAGCAGAGATGCAGAAAGCCTCTCTTAGATTCAGTGTATGGGTACACATGTAACCCATTTATATCAGGTAGGAGACTAATTCAGAATGTAAGTTTATTTTTAAGTGAGTATTTATGACCTGCTTTATATGAGTAACATGTTTTGTCAGGAGTGTGTGAGGAATATCATACGCAATGATCTGACATCCCTTCTTTTCAAAGACATAAAGCAGGTGCAAGTCCCATCTTGGGCCTTTAAGACTGTCGAGCTTTGACTTCTTTAGAAGTCGAAAATGTGAGAATTCAACTTTCAGTGTATAACCAGCTTCACCTAGTACCTGGTGAACCCAGTGTAACATATCAAGTGCTTGAAGAAATGTCCGATCTGAGGCCCAGATGTCCAAGTCCTTCCGAATAACTGACCATTTCCTCTCATGCTTTCTCTCTGTCACGCACCCAACCCTCACCCCTCTCCCTGAATTGTGTCCACAGGGTTGCAATACCGTATGGGAGATAAGGTATGTAGGTGAGAAGTCTTGTGGAAACTCATCAGTAACTACCTCTGTTAGCCTAGGGCTGCTTTTACCTCTCTGCAGCACTCAGCTGACCGGAAGCAGCAGCTTCCACTTCCGGTCCTCTCTCCTCCTCACAGGGAAATATGGGGAAGACAGAAAGGAGCAGTGGCAGCGGGACAAGGGTACGTGTCCATGTTTGCTTTGAGGCAGAGAGAAAGATCATCTCAGCTTTCCATGTGTGTTTGACTGCATTTTTAACTTTGGCTATGAAACCTACCTGGGCCGAAAGCACCTTGTGTCAGACTCACCTCTGCAGAGGGTAACCGCCAGTACAGGCCAGTTTGGTTTAAGGATGTCAGTGGGTCTCAGCACAGAAATCCCTCGT
This sequence comes from Forpus xanthops, assembly GCA_032466535.1. NCBI lineage: Eukaryota > Metazoa > Chordata > Aves > Psittaciformes > Psittacidae > Forpus > Forpus xanthops. Next base: position 69,848 of record JASSUY010054917.1, read on the forward strand.
GGTCCTTCATTTTATTTATTGTATTTACCACTTCGATAAGCAAGGAAAAAAATTTACTTCAGGTTTTGAATGCTGAGCTTTCTGAAGTGGAGCAGCCTCCAGGTTCTTCAATTTCCTCAGGCTGACGAAGGACACTGAGGAGTATGGAAGGGAGCTGTGGTGCTGAATTTGGCTGGCAGCAAAAAAAGGCCCAAAAAGAGCCAAGTACTAGCGATTTTAAAAGTAGTCAGATTTACAGTGAAACAAGAGATTAAGAAGGTGACCCTAAACAGAGATGTTTTCTTGAAAACTAAACCGCATCTAGATCTCAATGCATGTTTTGAACTGATATGACAGGACTTTGGTGGTGCCATAAAAAGCGTAATTTTTCTTTCTTTCTGTATGAATCATGAGAGCTTGTTATCGCCCATAACCCTGAGGTAGAGGTGTGTGTGGTCAGGCAGCTCTTTGACCCCAGAGGGATGTGGTAACTCAACACTTAACAAATTATTCCTCTGATGTACAGAACTGTTATAGAAGACACTGCTGCAAAATACTACTTTTGATGAGTTTCTTCTTAAGATCCCGTAAATATTTTCAGTAATCCAGGAGGTTTAAGGTGTGATGTCACTGGACATATTCTGCTTAATAATAGAAATATCTTTCTGAAAGAGGGACGGATATTGGGGAGAGGGAAGAATGTTACTTGAGAAAGAGGAAATTCCAAATATTTTTCCTATCTGTGGGCTGCAGAATGTAGTGGTTGATTTCAGCTTGTGTTCTAGTTGCTCATGCTGTAGCTCTCCTCAGAGGCTGAACTACACACTGTGAAATAGAGAAAGTGATATTGCAATTTGAACACTCTGTGCTAGCACAGTCTGTGTCATAAGTATGCCAGTTTTGCATTTGAAGGGAAAAAGTGCATTAACTAAGAGGAAAAATATCCTGAGCCGTAAGGCGTTATAGACCAGTGGTCATTATACTGTGGCTTGAGGTAACATAGCACATGTAGGTAGCTGCCATTGATCAAGATTGCAGAAAAACCTAAGTAAGGTGATGCCCACAGGGTGCTGTAAGTACCTGTTGTAACTGCCAGGGACACTGCTCTGTGTGACTCCTGCTGGTTGTGTTGTTTCAGAATAAGTCGGATAAAATTCCAGAAAATACACTGTCAGGAGCCCTTTTGACCAGGATTGGGGGAAACCATTAAGCAGTAAGAACCTCGGTCAGATACTTCCACCACATTTTATTTGATAATTGGAATGATTTACCTTTTCTTTGACTGACTTTAATGACAACAGTGTCTTGGATACTAAAGTTTTTTAATTTAGCCTTTAAAGTTATTTTTACATGTGCCACTATCTTTCTTACTAATGGGATCTGAATAGGGGTGGCTTTTCCCAGTGTTCGCTTTATTAAATCAGCAGAGACAATTGAGCTATAAGTTTCCTTTGATAATTTATGGTCATAAGATAATTTTCTTCCTGAGCAAGCCAATTCATTTCAGCTCATTGGCATTTCTAAAACTCATGGAAATGTCAAAGGGTCATCATGTTTTTAAGTATCAAAACTGAGAGCTGGGCTTTCTGGCTGACCTTCTTTATTGGCCTTCCCAGAATTCTCAAGAGGCTTAGCTGTTCACTTAGTTAATTCTTTATTTTTTAACATTAATATTTTGGTACCTAACATCTATTAAAATCTCTCTGTACGTTCTGGGAGACCTTAACTTTTGCATTTGTTGCTAGCCCAGTTGAGCTAAAACTGAAGGCCACCTTCAGAATATTGTGACTTGATCTTTTCTTGTATGCTAATCTATAAAATGAGAATTATTTTCTTATTCATAGCAACAAAACCCTATGGCGATGTATGAAGTTTAGCCTGGAGGAGAGAAGGCTGAATGGGGATCTCATAGCAGCCTTCCATTATCTGAAGGGGGCCTACATAGGTGCTGGACAGCAGGGACTTTTCAACAGGGACTGTAGTAACAGGACAAGGGGGTAATGAGCTCAAGCTTGAAGAGGGGAAGTTCAGGTTAGATATAAGTAAGTTCTTTACAGTAGAAGTGGTGAGGCACTGGAATGGGTTGCCCAAAGCAGTGGTAAATACTCCATCCTTGGCACTGATCAGAGCTAAGTTGGACAACGCCTTGGTTAACATGGTCTAGTGTGAGGCATCCCTGCCTATGGCAGGGTGGTAGGAATTAGGTGATCTTAAGGTCCTTTCCAACCCGAACTATTCAATGATTATATGTACAATAGCAGAAGACTCATCAGTTCAGAGATTTGCAGGCTGCAAATTAAAGAATATATAATGCTGCAAAAACTGAAACAGGGATTTGGAAAATAATTCTATAAAATTTAGAGATTAAAATTTCTTTTTTGGTTTCATCCAACATTGATCTTGGAAACTACAGAGACCATTGGTCTCTCATGTTATTAATTTTGTTTCTGTGAATGTTTTTGGCACTTGATCTGGGAGAAATAAAAAGGAAGTCCTATTTTTCTCTCAAGTGGGGAGTCAACACTTAAAAATATAAAATTCCTCAAGGTTAGCAATCCAAATAGATTGTTTCAAGCAGAGCATGCAACTTCAGTTTATAAATTCTACACCAAATAATTCAGGGAATCAAAATAGTTACATATTTCTAAAAAAATTAAAAAAAAATAAAAAACCCCAAGTAAGTTTTTTCCTAGCACTGAAGGGGACTACTAATCACACTGAAGGTATGTAAAGGGTAGGGGATATGCCCAGCACACAGTCAGGAGTAGAAGTTCAGAGCAGAGCATTTTGAATGTGAGGAGTGAGCAAGCACAAAACACACTCTCTGGAAAATAAAAGTAATAATGGAAGAAAGATAGAAGACCTTGAACAGCAATGAGAAAGCTTTACAATTTTCCCTTGCACGGGAAAGCGCTGAGGGCAGCTTAGGAGCAGAGGCTGCAAAGAAGCAGGTACTGAATCTATCTGGTGTAGCTGCTTTTATCAAGGCTGTATAGTCCCATTTTGCATTTGTAACCTTCCTGGCATGAGAAGCCATTCAAAGTTTGCCTTATTAATGCAGAATTTGTCCCACAATGGGGTTGGATGATATGTCCAGTACATACCACTGCCCATTTGATGCATTGACAGGTTACCATATGCCTTGAGGCTTTTCCTCCCATCTCTTCTGCCCCAGTTGAAGAATTTTCTTTATCCCTACGTGAGGCATTACTTGTGCTTTCCAAAATAAATCCTATCTCAGTGAATGAAAGAAAATGGATGGCAAGTTTCCAGACAGAGAGATCTTTCACTTTCTTGTGTTCCATTAAATATAAATATCTTTTCTGCCTGTAACAAATGTAGTCTTCTTGTCCTCAATGCTGCATCCCATCTTACCAGTTATTCACATGTTAAAACCTTAGTGGTGTTTGTATATTTGCTTTACAGCAATAGCTTACCCATAACAGATCTTCTTGTGTGTCTAGTGCATTAGCATAGTGTTGCCTTTTAATCTGGTGCCTCAGTAGATGCCAGTCTAGTTCACTTCAAAGAGATGAATGAAAATGAGGTAACAGAACAGAGATGGGTACGCAAAAGGATATTAGTGAAAAACTAGATAAAAATCTACAAGTTCAAAGCCACAACAGTAACAGATTTTGCTCCAGCAAGTAAGGAGGCAAATGCAGAAACCAGTGTACCTGCTGAGATTGTAAGGCAAGGAGTATCTGGAAAGGAATTGTTTATTCCACTCAGAAGGATAATTTGGATGTTAATTTGTCCAGTGATTAATTGGACAGTATGGCTGATAGCCATGAAGGTAAGGTATATGCTTTTCCCTGGGAATTAACATGTGGATTGAACAAAAAACCACAGTGTCTTAGAGCAGAAAATCCAAATATCCCCTAAAAAGACATTGCTCACAGAAAGATGATAGATACGCTAGAGCTGTAAGAATTTCCAGCAACAAAAGTCTTTATTAACTAGTTGAATGAAGGATCTATAGTAATTTGAGTGGCTTGAAGAATGTGATTTCTCTTTTTGCAAGTCTGTAAGTACAAACCTCCAAATTCTAAGCGAAAATTTATATCTTTGGAAAGCAAAGGACATTTTTATTGCCATTTCTTTTCAAAATTTAACTCTTTAGAAACAAATCAGTACATTTTATTATCTGAGTCTTACACAATTACTTTGTTTCTTACTCTGATCTGTCTGGAACACAGCTCAAGCTAAAGGTGATCCTAAATTACATAAACTACTGTGATTGCTGTTGCTACATGAAAAGAAATTATGTGGATAACTTTATTGCTTGTTAAATTATTATCAGCATAATAGACCTGAGAAAATCTGAATACTTTGTCCAGAAGTTATGTATCAATGTGCATGAATGCCAATCAAATTATTTATGATCCTTCCTCAAAAGTCAGTCAGAAACTGCTCTGGGAGACCAAATTTCAAGTTCCTGCTGCAATACACTTGAGAATGTAGTGCTTAAAAGATACGGTTTTAGAGATGGTTTCGAAGACTGAAGTATGGGATTCCCTTCAGGTCCAGCTGGGCATGGGCGCAGCTTTAAGGCAGCTCTCAGTATGCTTGGACCTGGATTGTATCAGACAGAGCGCTCCTCAGCAGACTGTCTTTAGCAAGCAAAAGCGTGTGCAACTACATATGGCTTTGACTCTGTGGTCAAGTGGCTGCCTGTGGCTCCCTAAGTGGCTTCAGCAAAGTAATTGGTACTATGTTATATGACATTCAGTTGACTTGGTGGAGGAGGGGTGCTTGTCTCATTTTTCTCCTGTTTTTTGGTGGCTTTTTTTTTGTTTTGCAGCTATTGCTGAACACCTGGATTTATTTTCTTTCTTTTTTGGCTTTTTTTTCCTGCATTCTTCTCTGAAGCCTTATATTATTTCAGATGAGACCAGGATGAATGATGCTGGTTTACCATATAAGGTCGCATCCTTTGCTTGCAAAATCATTTCTAAATCCAAGAGCAATTTACACAAATTTTTACAGCTTTATTGGTCTCCAATGGCAAGGTATAATTTCAGAAACAGACAAATCCTCGAGAAAACATGTTTTTTCTTATGCCTCTCTCTCTAGTAGTAAGTAGTCGATTGGGGAAGGGGGAAGAAAAGGAGGAAGTAAGCAGTTGATATTAATTTAAGTAGATGATTTTGCCAAAACTACCCATGAGACACCTGAATTTTTTTCTTGAGAGCTGAAACAGTCTTTTTCTGTGATATTTCAACAACTTCCTTTTTGCAAAGGAAATGCTTTTCAAACTCTACAGTACTTGATAGCTTTGAAAATGATGCATTCTGATTCTTAAAAAATAGTAAATAGGGTACAGAGATTGGGGGAAAAAAATCAGTGTTTGTGTCACTTTATTTTTTTAAGCAAAAATTTATGGACCATTAATTAAAAAACTTTCAGGATTTAAAAGCATTCAACTTTATTTAAAATTGATTTAAAAATGTTCAACTTCAAACCGAAAGAATCCAAGCATCATATGCACCATCCTCTGTGGCTGGAGAAACTTACTGGAGGACTATGCTGGAGAGCAAGTGTTAAAAACATATTGGCTGCCCAAACATACTAAAGGGATCTGTATTTCATTGTGTCTTATATTGTTGAAAGACACCTTTATCAAAAATAAGCGGTCAGAGTTTCTGTTTAGCATGAACTTGGGGTAATCCAAGCATTGGAAATGGGAAGATCATTTGTTAAGGTAGGAAAATAAAAACAGGAATGAAATATTTTATCGTCTGCTCAGGGAGGGGTTATTAAACTTTCTTTAGAGGGGTGAATTAATCTGAGAGGGAAGAGAAGACTTCATACTGTATGTTAGTGACTCAGTGACCTGCAGCTCTTTCCCTTGCAGCAACAAAGGGGTAGAGTGGACAATCTTATCCCTTTTGAATGGAAGATTAGGTTCAGGGAAGAGGGTAGAAGTAGTGAAGCTGTGCTGAAATCATCACAGCAAAAAAAGCCTGAGCAGTAAGATTCAGTCACCTTAAGTCGTGTAAACAGCAGGGGGGGCTAACAAAAAATAAGGGAACCTTCACTACTAAAGGAAGGAGAAATTTGAAAAGAGCAAAATGCATCATGTAAGGCTGTACCAAGGGGAAAATAAACATGATTCAGGAATAAGGGCAGTTGAGATTCTTTTGACAGGATCATTTTAAAGCTCATATTTTTAATGGAACCTGTCAGTACAGAAAAACTACTATAAGAAACTATCCTTTTGGTTAAAATTAGCAAATCCCCAGAGACCAGTCCCAAAATATATTGCATCTTTCCAGAGGAAATGCTGATTTAAGATGTGGGAGGGTAATGGAACAGCAAACCAGTATGATAGCTGTTTCAGTATGTGTAAGCCTCCAGTTTACTGTGACAGCATGATAAAAGCTGCCCGTCGAGTAGCTCTGGAAGCGTAAGAATGTTCAAGACAAGACTACTTCTGTCTCATGCACACTTATTTGTGCTTGAGGGTGAGAAGAGTATTTGAATCTTAATCAAGTGATTTTTGTTTCATTTCTACAAGTGTGTTCACAGAGTTTTGCATGGCATTGCTAACTGTTTCAGGTTTTGCTTCTTGTTCACCTTGCTAAGGAAATCAACTTCTGAATGTCCTATTTTTAATCACAAAAAAACCTAATGTGCAGCTGAACACAGCGAACTGAAGCTAAAATTGCTGTTGTAACAGGTATTTGTTAGCACCCTTGGGGGAAATAAAGGAACAACCAAACAGAGCTGCCCAACACAGGAATAAAACCAAACTAACAAATAGAAGTAAAAAATTTTTATTATTAACTTAAGTCTTTGGAATGAACATTTAACAATTTTTAGGATCTGTAATATCAACCAATCTTTCTGACCCAATTTATCATTCCAAATATCCAGTGTGCTAAGAGTGATGGTCAAACCAGATAGCATTTTTCAAGTCGGGGGATTTTAGCTTCTTAACATGTTGTACTGTCTCTCTGCTAATCTTCACTATCTGTGCTGCCTGTGAATGCATGCTGATACTGCTGAAAGAAGTTATTAATATTGTAAGAGAGGTGTATTTTTGACATCAGAAAATCTCACCTGAATCCACCTCAGCTTCACTATCCAAATGTAATAGATGTAACTGAAAGGTGGAGGATATTCTACTAGGTGCTCTAACAAGAGAACTGGAGTGAGTAATCTCACTAAAATGCTCATAAGGTCTAGTAGGTATAAACCTACTGTATTTTATTTTCACATATTTATATATTCATATTTACTATGTATTTTATTCTCACATATTTTATTGTGAAACCTTAACAAATTGAGGTGGCTGCACATTAAAGATATTAATTTGGTCAGTTATGTCATTGTCTTTTTAAGTTTTCTTTACATCTTGATGTTTAATGTAACTTCAAAATCTTGCTCAGATCTGTGTAATTAAAGCGAAATCCATGATGAAAGCAGCCATTATTCTTTCCCTTTCACTCCCATAATGGTTTTGCATTATTACTTAAACTCAGTTTTGGGGTAAGGAGCTAAGTGATGTACATATGAGTTTTCATCCTCTCCTTTAACTGATAGTGAGCAGTGATCTTTTCTATGGGTAACTCAAGAAGATTTGATACGTAAGCCCTTTTGGTATGTTTAAACGTAATTTATTTGGTGGTCAGTTTAGAGACAAGGATGCTGTGCAGGGCAGCTGCTTTGCACAGGTGCAGGTAAATGGCGTCAGTTGTTCTTCTCTTATTCAGCAGCTGTGTTGGCTGTCAAGTCACCCTGTTGTTGTCCGTGTGCCTTATTGTAGTTTCCAGAAGGATCTGCTCCATGATCTTGCCTGGCACCGAGGTGAGACTCATAGGCCTGTAGTTCTTTGGGTCTTCCATTTTTGCTCTTTTAAAAATGGGGGTTACATTTTTCCTTTTCCACTTAGCAGCCTTAGAAAAGCCTGAACAAAACTGTTTATAACTCTCAACTTGCTCTATAAATAAACTGTTTAGAATGTAAAATAATTAGAACAAACAAGTTGCTTGTAATAATGGAGCTGCCTTTGGAAACAAAAGCGTGAAAAAATAAACTTGCCTACCCTTCCTCTTGCCTCTGCCTTGCACCCAAATATTGAAAACAGCACCACTGCAGTAACTTTAGCTGTGTCCCGCATGTTGGAGGTCTTTAATCCAAGACGTTAAAGCCTACTTTATCTTTCAGTATAATCACATTTGAAGAGAAGCTAATTTTAATTTTTTTTTTTTATCAATTCCACCTTTGTTGCAAAATTTGTAATTATTCTCGTGAAATCAGCAATTTCCATTTTATAGCAAGGTACAAAAAAACCTATGCTGGGTTCTTTCAATGATGTACTTGTATATTTTCATCCTCTCTCCTTTAATTGATAGAGAGCAGTCATCTTTGCTATGGGTCACTCAAGAAGAATTGATACATATGCCATATCTCTCCCCCTCTCTCTTTGATATGTTTAAGTCTCATTTATTTGATTGCCAGTTACAACTGCTTCAATGATCTCACAGTCCCTTAGGTGATCTCCTTTTTTTTTTTTTCTCTTAAGTAAATTTCAGTGCCTGGAATGACAGGAAGCAATGGACTGGAACAAGGGAATTAGCCTGAGATTATTCTACTGGTCGTAGAGCTTTGTCCCACTTTAGTGAGCTGTGTAGCAGCATTTTCTGAAGTGTGAGCCTAAATTTCTGCTCTGTAAGGCTTATTCAAGGTAAATTTACCTTACCCTGTTTAATATTTCAGCAAGAGTAGTTCCTGCACTCGTTGTGTCTTTCTGCCTAACCTAGTGCCCTTTTCACTTCAGTCAACTCTTGGGTTTCCCAGGTTGCTTCATGTTGGCTTGCTCAGTAGCTGGATTTTACAGTGTCCTATGCTCCTTTATTGTCTCTGGATTTGGTGAGATTTTATGGCCCTGCTTCCTGAGACTGTGTTCATGGTTTCACTTTGCTGTCCTCACAACTGTAGCACAGTTTACTCTTCCAGGGGTTAAAAGCAAAAGGAAGAAAGGCAAGAGCTGTTACCAGTAAGCATGTATTGCTGAACTAGCAACGTGAATTCAGGAAGTGAATTAGTTTCATTTAAAAATAAATTGTCAGGCCTTTAATGTTACGGAAGCAATTGATTATTAGTTTAGATTCAGCAAGGTAGGCAGTAAACATCAGAAAGAAACTCTAACTTCTCAAAGACTAAAAAAATGAAGCTCTTAACATTTATCACACTAAATATCTAACTTTACTGCCTGTTCCATAGATAAAGTGGATGGTCTACTCTAATTCATAGATAAAAGGAACATGGGCATTAATAGAAAAAAAATGTTTAGAGATAGCTGTAGCGCCTGCATGAGTTTCCTTGAATAAAAAGGGTTTAATTTGTTCCTATTGCATCCAAAGCCAATTTGCGGTAGAAGATAATTGTTTATTGGTGCAATAACCAATTTGAAGCAGAATTTAGCACAGCAGTGCTCTTAGGTTGTAGACTTAATTCTTCCTTTTGCTCCTTTCAACCAGGGCCTGAACATCATATCCTTGGTATCACATTAGGCACCTGTCGTTGTTTGGGTCTAGTTCTCTGGGATCACAGTTACATTGCATGCACTGCTGACATTTAAATACCAGCCAGATGTTGTTGTGATTTTATTTTCAAGTCCACTAGCCAAATTATGTGAGTCACCCCTTGCTGATCAGGATCATGCAACTTGCTGGAAGAACCTTTCAGGCAGAAATTACCATTCTATTATGATCTTCCTTCCTTTCCCCAGTGATTCCATTGAAATGTATTCTGCTTTACAAAGGAAATCAAAGTTGCTAATTCTGTTTATTTGCAGTCACAAATTCTGCGACCAACTGCAATAAGTTTAGATATACTGAAACAGGAATTCATTTTCCAGTCTTGTAAATGCAAGAAACTTTAAATGGAGCCTGTCCCTATTTACTCTGAATTATTTCACATAGCATTCAGTGTCCCTACTCTGAGGATATCTTGTCATAGTGAGTGTCGTCTATCTCTTTCCTTGCCATCTGTATGTTACTTGACACAAGTCCTATGTAATAGTTCTGCCTAGTAAATTCTAAAATAAAATAGTATTCCCAATTGGCAGGGCCTGAAAAAAAGAGTAAAATATCTTACAATCACTGAAGGTATAGTTTAAAACAGCTGCAGAGTAGTATTTAACAAAGGGAAGCTATTCTAACAATATACATATGTCTTATTTCTTAGCTTTATATTATATGTCTATATATATATATATAGACTTCATGGCCTGTTCATGCTCTATTTTATTCATTGAGCTTATTCATCAGTCAAGTTAGAGATGAAAGATGAAGACTTTTGGTCCCTTTTTCTATTTAACTCCATGACACTGAGACCCCATTTAAAAGTGTTAGAAAGCGTGTGCAGACCCACTTCTTCAATGTAAGCAATAGAGAGGTGCCTACTGAGGTTTCCCTGGAATGCTTTTAGACCCACGTCCTATATTTCCTCCTACCCCTGTAGTATGCAGAAGCTCATCCTGGCACTTTATTCCTTTCTTTTTTTTTTTTCTCTCTTTCTCCTTTTTTGTTAGAAGTGATTAAAATGCTGTTGAGGAGAAAGATTCTTTCCAAATGGAAGTTCCAATGCCCTTGTCAAAACCCCTTGCTCTACTAGGAACCCCCTAAAATGTAGTTAATCCCATTAGGCCATTTCTCCTAGCCCACGCTGAGCTTCCAGAGCTGCCCCAGGCCTCCTTCTGTTTCTGCCCCATATCCAGCTGAGGCAGTCACCCATTTGTCCACTGGAAAATCTGTCGTTTTTCCCACCTGCCTGAGTATCCTCAGTTTTGGCACCGCGAAACACCTGATGAAGTGCTGAACAACATGCTGACCCCAACTAGATTGATGTCAGAATGCAAAATAGCTTATGCAATGCCATGGTTTTACCCCTGGTGTGAAATGAATAGGATTTGGAGATCAGGCAAATGAGAAAGGGAAATCTCTTAGTTTTCTCCATTACTCATAAACGGATTCACACCACATGTAAGGCTTTGAATGAAATGGCTTTTCATCAATTCTCAGATGGATATAAGTGCTTGCAGGTTACTGTTTTTTTTTTTTTTTTAAGTGAGATAAGTAGTCTTTTGGAAACCAGGCCATACTGCTATCAAATAAAAAAAAATAAAAAAAAAAAAATTAAAAAAGGAAAAACAACAGGAAAAAAAAATCATCAAATCATCCCCAAATTTGACTGTGATTTCCATTTTATAAAAACTGCCAATTTCACTGTGCGGCATGATTTAGAGAAATTTCATTTATATATTGGGTATACACCTTAAAAATGTGTTTGAGTGATAAACAGTATATACTTGGGACTTCATATATTAGTAAACTTGGACTTTATGTAGAGCAGGTGAAATATTGTAACTGTACAGTGATAGTAATTTCTGTCTATATTGAGCAGGTCAAAACCCATGGACCTTTGCCTCATAGCACTGAGTTAACTGAGGTCCTTTGTTGCATTCCTCATCTCCTGATGCAGATGAATGAGGGATTTGTATGTATGTTTCTGGAGAACGAAGATTTCCTCTATTTAATACTGGGTTGGGGTTTTTTGTTCATATATTGTTGGATTGAGGGTTTGTGTTTTCTTTTTTTTGAGGGTTTTTTTATTCGTGATCAGTCTAAGTGTTAATAAGCTTCAATCTTAATGAATCACATATAATTTTTTGGTTATTACTGGGGAACTTCCTGAAGTGGGAGCATCTAGGCAAAAAGAAGAAAAGCAGTACCTTGGCATACCTTAATCTTCACGACCTAATGATACTGATCTTGAAGCTTTATGCTATGTGAGAGAAGGAGGCTCTGGCCAAATGAGTCTTCTCCTGTACCTACTACCATATGGAAGTGCTTTCCAAGAAACTGTTCCTTGAGGGTTTAGAAAGCAGAGGAAATGATTTTCATGATTGTTTCAGGACTTCATAAGGATGGGGATAAATTCTTTGCCTCACCCACAAGTGACAGCTAGTGCAAGAGACCATGCCGACAGGAAATTCAAATTTTCTGCTGGATATCAACGTCATCCCTACTTAACTCTGGAAAGTGGGGTTAAAGGACGGGCTGTGGTTAAAGTCTATGGCAACTAAAAGCTTTATTGCCTGAGATGCTGTTGGGAAGAGCTGAGGGTTTCTAGGCACAAAGCCAGCATTTCTTCCCCCTGGTTTAACAAACTGGACTCCAGAGATGTTAGTAATTTCAAGTGGCAGATTATAGCGTGCACTGGTGGTGAGGATATTAGGTGGGTTTATTTTAAGTAGTTGTGGAGGCTGGTTTTTTTCTTTCTTTCTAGCATTTTTCAGGCCCAGATTTAAATTCCTGGAATTTTAATCCAGAAGGGACTATTACATCAATTTGGTTGAACTCCTGTTTTCCACAGGCCATTACACTTAACACAGTTAACTATGTGTTGAGCCTAGTAACTTGTGTTGGCATAATGCATAATTTCTAGGAAGGTATAAAATTGTGACTTGTGTCCTGCAGTGGTGCATTCTAATCTTTGACTTGATTTACTTTCCAGTATGTTGATCTTATTGTTGTTTTACCTGAACTTGGTTTAGTTGCCAGCTATTGTCTCTATTGTGTCTTTGTTAACTGGAATAAACCATCTTTAATGTTATGCTTCTTTAGTAATGTCATTTTTCAGTTTTTGCAGAGATGTGAAGCTGACATCTCTAAGCACCTTGTTGTGTGCTTTGGCCAACAGCTCCCAAGTAATTTTGCAGAACTCATAATTTTTATTCTAAGATTTCAATGTATTTTAAGCCCTTAGTTTTTCTTCAAAGAATTTTATCAGTAATCCAGATCACCATTTCATGTGTCAACTACAACAGTGATATCAATTTAAACTAGTCACATTTAAACTAGTCCATTGATAGAATAATTGGACAGTTACCCAGAGCTGATCCCTAAAAATTCCCAATGAAACAAACTGGGTAAGATTCATTGCTGACCTTTGTTTTGAGACTTGAGCAGTAGACAGGTTTGAATCCATTTAACATGGTTTGTTATTATGGACTGTTAATTGAGCACTCCATAGAAAAAGGGCAAAAATACCACAAAAGTCTTATTTTTCCAGATCAGTTACTCTTATTGACCAATCTTACTGCCTTATTAAAGACAATATTGCAATTACTGGAAACCACTTGCCTTTCCTAGGATTATATTCCTTAAAAGTATGACGTGTTCTTCAGTTAAAATCCCTACTAAATCTTTGGTTGTTTTTTTCCCATATTGCTCTATCTGCCTTAACATTATCTGTATTTTCTTATGAACCTTTCTTACGAGATTATAAACTTGCACTTTCCTTTCCTTTGAAATATCCCTGGTTTTGCAGTTTGTAGAAATAATAGCAAGCTGGAGATCTCTTCAGGAAAAGCTTCTAGGATTCTGAGTGAAAGTTATCATTGCTCCTGGAGTTAAACTTCTTTTTATGCCTAATTCCCCAGTGGATATTGTCTAATGACATGGTTCTCCATTACTAATGGACTGGAAAGTACTTCATCGCCTTCAAACGATATGATTATGTCATCCTGTTCTTTCTAAATAGAGAACTGCAATATCAGTTAAATGTCTCTGCCCTAATACTTACTGAAACTAAATAGATATGCAAGATGGAGCTGATCAGCCAGTTTTGATCTAATTCTACACTTTCCTGATTTTAGGAGCCTCACAGTCTAGGATTCCCATTAATGAGTGATTGTACAAGAGTCATTTGACCTGCATTGCATTTGCCTTTTTAAGCATGTATTTTTCCCATTTACCTTCTACGTTTTATAAGCAAGCTATTTCCCTGACACAAAATTATAGAAATGTTCTTTTCACACATTTTCCTTTGCCAAAGGATTTTCAGTATTGCTCAGGCGCTGTGGAAAAGAAGCAAATGCTTAGGTGTTTTGTTTGATCACTAAAAGAGTGAAGTAATTTCTTTCCTGACTACTCTGCGTTCCCTCAAGCAGTGTCTCCCTGCTTGCTCGTGACTGCATAAGTGGAAAAGCCATATGCAGATAAACAGTTTCTGTCTCAGAGAAATGATTTCTTAGCTTATGAGATGAGTCTGCACTTTATTTAAGTACCACATGGGGAATAATTCTAACATTGCAAAGTCAAGGACCCTGTTTGGCTCTGATTTTTATTCTATAGCAGAGAGCTGAGATTGTTCAATAATTATCTAAGATGATTTATTACCCGTTTGTTTCAAAGGCAAAATGGCAGTAGGAAATTCAGGATATGTAGTTCTGTTTTTATTGAAGTGTCCCTGGAGCGGAATCAGTTTGGGGTTTGCCACCACTGGCACTCAATCCACACTGAATGCCTATGAATGGTTGAGTGTGGTGGCACCTGCACGGCCAAAATCCACATCCATAGGCAGAAGTGCCAGGGAGAGCCTTGCAGTTACTGCATTTCTGAAAATGAGCTGGGCACTCTGTTCTCAAAACATCTGCTTTGATTGACACTACAGCAGCTGTGATGATCTAATAGCAAAATACGTACTTCAGAATTGAATTGTACAAAAGGGTCTTTGAGGAGAATGATAAATGACCTAAATTAAGCCACAATTTTTAAGTACCTAATTTGAGCCCTGCCCATAATGAATACGTTCCTCAAGAATTCTTGCACCTGTCACTGTTGGAAAACAGCTAACATTCACCTGTCCTTTAAGGTTGCAATCTTAACACTTTATTTATCAAATAGCATCTGGAGTATTGGCAAAAGAAATAGGTGTGCTGGTTTTTTGGTTCCCTTTTGGCATGCCATTTCCTTATGTGCACCTGGCAGTAACTTGAAGAATAACTTGTGTCAGCAGGAGAAAACTGCCACGGTCCAGACTTCCTTTGATAAAAATTGTTTTTTATATTGATATATCTAAAATTAATTAGGTTCTCCATATCTCAAAATAGCAAGGAACAGTTTAACACCTTTCAAGATGGGGGATCTGGAAGATAGTAGACTTTTTAAAAGAGATTATGTAGAGGTATTTTCCTCTAACTTCATCACTTTACACTGCTGGATTGGTCTAGCCTGTTTTGTGCACTAGAAAGGAATAGGAGTCTGGGATAGTACACTGCACAATGTTATCATACATGTATGTGTGCTTTTTAGAGGAATGGGGCTCTGGTAGCATATGCTACTGTGTCCTGCATAAAAATGCTCTCTATCCCCTCAAGGAAAACAAATTGTTTGTGCATCATGTAAAAACATCTCTAGTGCGGTGTGCAGTGGTTTAGAAAGGCAGACAGCAGCAATGACAGAGCCTGGGAACTCTTACATGCTTTTTGTGAGATAATTCAAAGGATTTCTATCATTGTTGTTAGTTTGGCCAAAGAGATGTCTCCAAAAGGCTAGTACGGTGGTAATGAATCATAAGGCATACAAAACTTCCTCAGTTTGCAGATCATTTTATTTGCTTCATGTTTTGAATGCCCCCAATTTTGTTAGCAAACATTGTACAATGCTACAAGCCTGGTTTATGAGGCACTGTTGTATGTTTGAGAGCTTATTACCCTGTAAAACAAAGGGCAGCATTTCTGCTAAAGTCTTTCTGATGAGAAAATCCTGTATTTTGTTTCTCATTGAAAAATAATCCTGTGCAGTAATTATTTTTAGAACATGCTGACATTTCCTGTTCCACTGATAAGTCTCAGTTTATCAATACATTTACCTGTGTGTCCAAGTCCTGTGGAAGTCAACTGGGGCTTATGATCCTAGATGTGGCTGCACTTCAACGCCTGTCACAATTGTTGGGAGCTGGCGATTTACACTTGTAAGGATTTCAGAATAAGGTTATCCCGTTTACAGATAAGGACAGCAGTAGTCAGTCTGCTCCCTTGATGATATTAACTATTGTTTATCCAGCTTTACAGAGGCAGGTTATTAAACTCGTAGATTTGGGTGCACACAGCAACACTGATGTCTGGCTTGTACCACGTTTTCCATTCAAAATTTCAAGGCGTTTTCAGTAGCGCCTCTTGTGATCTATCTTCCTCCTTTAAAAGCAAAACAAGCAGAGGGGAGGTGAAATGACTTGCCCACAGTCACTCAGAAGCAAGTGGCAAAGTATGTAGGAAGTGGGCTCATGTCTGTCCTTAACCTCACAGTTTAAATGGTACTCACTGAGAGTAATTGCATTCAGTTTTTATGGCTGCTTTGGCTTCTCTATGAAGTTTTGTTCAGTGCAGCAGGGCAATTACTACATTGTGTATGTAGGGTAGTTATTTACATATTTTTGGCAACCTGAATATAGAATCGCCTGTTTGCCTGCTGCCATCACAACAGTGTACCTTTGGCAAGATCATTGAGGGGGGATTTCTGCTGTTGCCCATCCCCTGCCTGGTGCATGCCAGGGGATTTTGGCACTCAGGGCAGGATGCTTTATCTCTTCTTTTAAGGATGCAGTTGCCTGGGCAGTGCTTTCTGCTTCATTAGGTCAGGATCAGGGAGAGCTCAAGAACATCTCTCACATCCCAGAGCAAAGTTTAGTCTCATCTTTAAGAAATAAATCCATTTCAAGTTTTAAGTTGCGGCTTTCCTGAAGCTTAGAGGAAATGACTGACCTAGACCAGACTGGGAAACAGTGTAGGATTAAAACTGACCTGGCAGAAAATAAAACATCTTCAAACTACATCAGATGATCAGTCCATTCTGCTGAGTTCAGCAGAAATGGGTCACCAGAGAGGGGGCTGTGTTAGTTGTAAATGTAAGCGAGGGGAGATGGGACATGATACACAGTACTTAAGTCAGGGACTGTGCTGGGTTTACACTGAAGCTTATGTGAAGTTGTCGTTCGCTCCATCGTTAAGTGCTTCCCACTCTGTTCCTCGATAAACACTGTTGTTGTCTCATCCATTACTTAAATCATTTCAGGCCTTAAATAGATCTGGTTTGTAGTCATCAAGTTTGAAGACTGGCAGTCTTCTGGACTCTGGAGCTGTGTTATTACTTAAGAATCTATTTCTGGGGGTTGCTTTTCTCATTTTGGTTGAGTGGAGGTTAGTAAAGTGTTAGTCCACAGGTTGTGCTCGAGTTGAGCTTGAAAACATGGCTACTAAAAACTTGAGCCCAAGCAGAAGTAAGCAGCCTGAAGAATAATGTTGAAAATCAGAAATATTTCTAAGTAATTTCTTCCACTACCTCATTAATATCTCCATTTTTCCCTCCTCTTTTTCTCGCATACCATTTCAGTGAAGTAAAATATTATAGTTGTGGGCAATAAAAGAAAAATATGAGGTTATGAAACGAATTTCATTTTTCAGGCTCTCCCTTTACCGAGTGATATTTTGAGGGCCTACTGGCACGCTGTGCAGAGTGCACTGTACTCCCCCGGCACCAGGGCTGCTTGCAGACTTCCAGCTGCTGAGATAACTATAATGTTGGGTCTGTAAAAATGACTAAAAGGTGAAGTTTGAAATCAAGCATTGGACTCCTTTTTATTTTCTCCTGAGGCTCTAAATCCCATGGAAGTTTTCTGTGGCTCCTAAGATCCATCTTGAAACAGGTAAAAAAAAAAAAGGTAAAGCAAAGTCTCCCTTCATCATTTTGATTTCTGGAGGTAAAATGTCAAATGTTGTAAGCTCACAACACTGACTTTGATTCTTGCCAGAGGTCCAACAAAATCGTGCCATTTTGAAAACCAAAGTGATTGGGAGCGTAATGTATGTTTGTGCAAAGCAAATGCCAAATTTGTATGCTGGAGTATTCATGATCCACATTTCTGGATTCATAAACAAGCTTTTGAGCCAGAAGTCCTTAAGTATCAGCATGATGGAGAGCAGAAACACTGCTATTTACTTATCTAGCTAATGTGAACCAATCAATGCTCCTCCAAGAGGGATTTTGTGAAGAAAGTAGTTCACGCTTCATCTGCAAAGTTGAAGGAATTAATTGAGCAATTTTTGCTAATGAAAACATTATAGGAAATTGCATTCTGATTATGGAGAAGGAAAAGAAGCAAAACGTTGTGGTTACGTGTTTTTTTTTTTTTTTTTCATGACTTAGTTTCTCTGTTGCAATAAATTCTATTGCAAGAGATCAGGTACATGTATGATATAATGCAGAATTGTCATTAACCCTCCCACACAATACCCTTCTGCCGTGGAGAGGTACTTAAGTGAAAGAATCCATTGACAATAGTTCAAATTCTTTAATTAATATATTAAATGCTTCCTTTAACACTATAAATGTACCATTTCCAAAATGAACTTTGAAAACCTCAAGATTCTGGGGCTTTGATATGTACACAGGCTTTGTCTAACTGTTTTTCTCCCTTCCTTTATGTCCTTTTGCCTTTACTTTTATAATCTCTGTTAACCACTGTAAGCAGAGACAAGTCCACACAAAGCATTGTAGAAGCCTGAAGTTTCCTTAAGACTTTCTAGCAGGCAGGCACAACTGAACCTTCTGATAACAGGAACAAAGAACAGTTTCTTAGGCAAGGCTGCCAGCATGGCAGCCTTTTACACCTACACTAGTTCTCTCTCCATGGAAGTCATCACCAACTCTACTCTTTTCTCCGTTTTTATAAGTCCTCTTCATTTTCTTTGCTTCCCAAAAGAAGATGGAGATAAAAGTAAAGTGCTGAGCATAGCTGTGTGCTTGCATTGGTATTCAGTCCTACTCATGGAATGGTCTGCTACATTTCTAACTAGTTCTTACTGTTTTTTAAAAGAAAGACCTAAAGTCACCAACGTAGACATGCATTTTCATAGCCTGAAAAAAATCCCTGGATAGCTTCATGTAATAGGTATGATTTTGTGTTGGGCTTGTACTGTTTGCTGAGTTTGTTGATGTTTATTTGCACAGTACATTGTTAAGACAAATGGATACAATTCATTTTTCAGTTGACAGAAATAATGCCTTTGACACTTCTTCCTTGATAAAACCTCCCCAGAATAACTTCCTTTGGGAGACAATTGAAACCATGTAATTACGTGTCACAAGAGTTTCCTCTCTGCAGGGGCCATCGCAAGCTGCTCTCAATCACTGGCATGAGGGTTCCTAAAGGAATCTCTGTAGTTTCCCTGGTTCCCATCTAAGAACTTGTTATCACTTGTTAAGGTGGAAGTTGTCCCAGGAGTAGGGATTGGAAAAGTACATGCAGGTTGCATTATGTGTAATATTGTTAATTACAAGCTGTCAAAGCTCATAAATCAAATTTAGCAGTCAATAGTTTTTAAATGAGAGTTTGATTTTACTTCTTATCTGTATTGAAATAATTTACATTAACATTTTTCTCAGTTAACAGCAGAACTGGAGACCTTCAGTAAGAGGGACACCCCTGTGAGCTCTGGTCTTGTGAACGCCTCTTCCATGCCTAGAGGAGCTGGAGGTCTGTGAGCTATCCTGGGTTCTGCGTTTCAAATCAGAGCCCTGGAAACTGTAAATTAACCAGAACATCTCTGCAAAGGCAGGCATTTTCTATTCACAGCCTGGAACCCAGACACAGCTTTCCATTATTATTTGTTCTTCTCAGAACTCTTCAGAGGTGTAGTACTAAAATGAAAGAAAAAGCAACGTCATGAATGTATTTACGTGTTCCTGCCTACAATACAGCTGAGAGCCCTTCCAGATGAAGACTATATCCAGATCCCCATAACATACATAATTACATCCCTGAAAGTTTATTTCATATGGTTAATTTCAATAGTAAATGACCAAAGTGATCACATTACTGTTACAGGCCTTATTGGATAGGCAGCAAACACTGGATCTTTGTCTTATTGCTGTAGGTGACTTTGCAGACTGCAGAATCCAATAGTGCTGCTGCTATTTCTTTTTTTGTGAAACCTACACGTCCTTTAAGGTTGTTAATGTTGTTGTTGAAGTAATAAATTAAGTACAGTTTATGCAGAAATAGGATTCCTGTATCATTTGTACAATATGCAATTTTAGTAGTTTACATTATAAGAATAATGTGACTTCCATTGTCTCAGTTTAGTATATTTTCAGTTCATTCATCATCTAAATGTATTATTTCTGTATAAAACTCCCATTAGAAGAATAACTCTAGTGATGTTAATTCCCTTCAATTTTATTTATGTTTGCTGTTTGTTTCACTCATTAAAGTGAAGATTACCAAGAAAAGTGAAATAGTCGCAGATACTAATTTTCTGGCTTCCAATTTTGCAGTAGTTGTTCAGAACGTACCAGAAACTGAAACCTGGGAGAAACCTCACCTCCATTCAGCACTACAGAACTTGGTGACATTTCACTGTTTCTGAAAAGAATATGTCCTCATTCACGTTTTGAAGTAAAAGGAATGTCCTCAGCTTTAAGGCAAGGTAACTTCTCCGCTTTCATTCCATCTAATTACAGTACATGGGTAGAAAATACAGGCAACCATTTCATGGTCCTAAAACTTTGTGTGGTACCACAAGCTTATTTGCATACCACATAAGGTCAATATTTTATGTTTATCCTAGATTTCCTATCTGCATTGCCAGTTGGAGTCATTTGCAAACTGTGGATAGAACTGCTGAACCACTCACATACTGGCAGCAGCTGTACAGGCTCTGTGATTTTGATGTGTATAAACACTGTTGTTTGGCTCTTAGGACAAGCACACAGTATTTGCATGATTATTTTCTGGCACTTTGGGTAAGCGATAGTAGGTTATATAGAAGTGTCCTGGGGGTCATATTCTGGTTTTGCTTGTTTGTTATATGTGTTAAGATTAATAAGATACAATGTTATTTTAGAAAGTGGAAAAATAAGCTTAATATCACGTCACATTTCTTATGCCAGCTGAGTGGTGTCGTAATCATAAAGCCACGAAATTTAGGGGGAAGGAACCTTAAAGATAGCCTAGTTACAAGCCCCCTGACATGGGCAGGGACATTTTCCACTAGACCAGGTTGCTCCAGGCCCCATCCGACCTGATTTGAACGCTGCCAGGGAAAAGGCACCCGCAACTTCTCTGGACAACCTGTCCCAGTGCCTCACCATCTTAATAGTAAAGAACTTCTTCCTAATATCTTTCCTAAATCTATCCTCTTTCAGTTTAAAGCTGTTCCCCCTTTGTCCTATCCCTACAGGCCCCCTTTTAAAACGTCTCTCTCCAGGTTTCTGCTATGTCCCCTTCAGTCCTGAAATGCGCAGGATGCACAAAGAATAACACCAGAGAGTTGAGAGCAGGTAGTTTTTACAATCAAAGTTAAGTAGCTTCACGTTTTAGAGGAATTCAAGCCGCTTTTACTTCCTCTGATTTATGGGGGTTGGAGGGAGAAGCAAACCAACCCAAATCCTGTAAACTCTAGGCACTTGTGAATGAGGTTTTCTGCAGTCCAGTCTGTGTGTGGTACGACCAGCAATACCTCTCTGATGCATTTTAAACTATTGTTAATATATGTCATTGCCAGATGAATGATAAGCATTATTCTCATAAACCTGTATAAAAGAAGTCCCGTACAAAGAAGTATTTCACTGTAACTACTTCGCATAAGAAATGCTTAACTCAGGATAATTCTTTCATGCCAAATACCTAAGTTTAGAAGGTTAACACCAATTAGGTGCTTTTACTCAGAACACATCTGCTTCCTACAATTCTGCAGATGAGGGCGCTGGCCTGTATTAAAAAGGATTTACTCCTGGTAGGTTTCCCAAGCAGAATTGGAATTTGACAAAACAAAAAAGGGAAACCAAAAGGCCAGAAATGCTCTATTTCCAGTGAATTTATACACAGGAGATTAAGGGGGATTCTCCTGCAATAGGCTGATTGGAAGGTGCAGAAGCATCACAATAGTGTTGCAGTGATTAAAACACTTTCCTCCACAGATGCTCACCCAGAAATTGACTGGTATTCAGCAAGTTGAAGTTAGCCTCTAAGTGTTTGTGGTGAGCTCTGGTTCATTCGGCCTGTGTAGCAACTGGAAGTAAACTTTTTGAATAACATTTTAATTTCAGGCCAAATTGCCATTAATTCCAATCGTCTTGTGTTGCTGTAGCGCCACCTCTCTACGGGAAAACAGTGTGAAATCATTTCACCTGCATGCTCACAGGGCTCTAGAGGGGAGCGGCTGTATTCACAGAGCTACAAGTGTATGCCTGGTGATGTCATTTGGCTATTTCTCTCATTTCTGGGTGCCTGCGCATGTGACGCAGCCTGGCTTGGCCTAGGATAAAGAGATGAGAGACCTAAAGCGCCAAGCTAGCTCTGGTAGGCAGTTTTTTCACACTTTAGTGCATTTGTATAGAAGACAAAGGGTATCTGAGTACCCTAATCAAAGGGAAAATGGCACCTCAAACCCATAGGAAAATGTAATTGTTAATGGCAGGAAAGACACCAGCTGAAACTTTACTTTTTTGGATGTTGCAGCCAGATGACCCCTAATCCCAAACCTGGATAAGTGCAGCTTTCGAGGGGTCCTAAAGAGTGCTAAATTAGGAAGTTCCCAGTTGGTCAGTGAGGAAAACCTACATATACGGTGTCATGGATTCCTTCCAAGTGGCATTCCTACTTGGATAAAAAAAAAAAAAAAAAAAAAAACAAAAAAAAACCCCACAAAATGCCATCCCCCCCCCAAAAAAAAAAAACCCAAACCTGCTACTTCCACAACTTTTAGAAAGAGGTGGCAGCTCTTTGTCATATCACTTATCAGGCCATAAAGGGAATCCTAGCTGATGTAGGAATATATGAAGAATGTAACATAAACACATTTCTACTGACTGGGTATAATACCTAACACCACTTTGTCAACCCATCAAAAGGAGAGTCAAGTGTGACATGCCTTCTGAATCTTGTCTTTCTTCCCTTGTATGAGTCTTGCTCTGTGTCAGATAGGTGAGGAGGTACTGGCTAAACCAAGTGAGGCTGTTTTTAACTTTTACTTGCTAAAGATTCCAACAGAAGTCACTCAAAATATAAAATATTCAAGGAAAGGGATTTAAAATATCAGCCATTGCATTAAATTAAATTAAAATTAAATTTAAAGCCTGTGACTTTTAACAAAATTAAATATAGTTAGATGAACAGGGAAGGAATTGAGCCCTCTTTCAGCTTACTGAAGCCGTGAAGTAGTTCTCCCTGGTTCCGTTAAGAGGTTCAAGAACTGTCACAGGGATCCCTAGATTTCTATTAGAATAGCATATACAATATAATTACAATACATTATATTTCTATATAATATTTATTAATTTCCCCTATTCTTTTGAACTTCTTGATCCTTTGGTCAATTATTTTCAGAGAAGGAAATTGAAACTTCTTTCATGGCAACTTTGACAAATGGGCAGTATATATATTGTACAGCATTCTCATGGGTTAACTTCAGAAATGAAATTACTTCCATCAACATGCAGGAATTCATCAGCTTGGGCCTTCCTGAAACCTTTGTCATGGCAAATATGCAAAGGACTCTCATTTTTATCCCTGCTTAGAAACATTGTCTAAGATCACCGTTATTACTCTTCCTAATTACCTTGCCCATCATCTACCCTTCCTCTCTGAATATGAGTTTAATAATAACATATAATTTCCCCATGGAAAAATAGATGAGGAAATATGTGTGTGTGCAAGTATGTAAGTGTGTGTACATACATATATACATAATTTAGAGGAAGAATTACTATCTCAGCAGGTAGTATAAGTCTTCCACTTAGCAGCAGGCCAAAGATGATGTTAAAATCATTAATTCTGTCAATATAAATGCTAAGTAGAAATGGGAAATTGGATCTCTGCCTTGTGTCACATTTTCCCTGGTAGGAAATTACAGCAGAGAAACTGAATCTGACGAGCCTTCTATGTCTATAACTCCTCATCAAAGATGGAGCACGTGATATACAATAAATAGCATGACACCTCTTAATTAAATAGTGCTATTGTTTAGGCCAGTATAAATGCATTTTGTTGCTTGGCCGACGAGCAAACTACAAGCTCCCATAGGGATCATAATATAAAGAGGCCATAAAGTTAACCAAAATCAAATTGACAAGCCTGCGCTAATTATCTCTGGCATTATAGCCCTGCAAAGGTGGCTATAGGTTGACAGATAATAGAAGTGAGCTCACTAGTAAAGCACTGAATGTTTTAATGTTTAAAGAAGAGTTCTTTGTTGTTAAACTAGGTATTGCACTCATTGCACAATTTTCTAAATGACTATCTTAGATATGTTTGCAAGTTGAATTTATAAAAGCATCATTTCTGTTAGAAAACAGCTACCTCAGTTGGAGAAGCCTATTTTAGACAGTAGCTGTTTGACTTTCACACTGGATGATTGCAGGGGTTTGCAGTAAGTGTGGTGAACAGAAGGAAAGGTAAAGAGTGAAAATGAAATAAATGAATCTGATATTACAGCGTGAGTTCAGGCACAACAAGGATATTCCAAACCTTCCTTGTATATCTGTGATTTAAAAGTGCAGCTTTTCCAAACAGACTGGATTCTTCTTAGTTGTGGCTGTGATTCAGCGTTGACCAAAGATTGCTTAAGTAAAACAATCTTCAGCCTGAAGAAGAGACGGCTGCATGGAGACATCACAGCAGCCTAACAATATCTGAAGGGGGCCTATAGGGATGCTGAGGAGGGATTCTTCATTAGGGATTGTAGTGAGAGTACAAGAGGTAATGGGTTCAAACTTAAACAGGGGAAGTTGAGATTGGCTGTAAGGAGGAAATTCTTTGCTGTAAGGGTGGTGAGGCACTGGAATGTGTTGTCTAGGGAAGTTATGAATGCTCCATCCCTGGCGGTGTCCAAGGCCAGGTTGGGCAGATTCTCCAATGACATGGTTTAGTGTGAGGCATACCTGCCCATGGCAGGGGGGTTGGAACTAGATGATCTTAAGGTCCTTTCCAGCCCTAACTATTCTATGGTACTATAAAACATATTTTCAGTTTCTCCTTCTGTGTTGTCTTTAATGAGTTCAATGGATTTATCTTCCTAGTAGGAAGGAAATTATTAAAGCCCCCACCTCACAGTAGGCTGCAGTGTTAATATGAATTTCTGAATGCAATCAGTCGCTCTGTTTAAACTTTAAGAAAAAAAGTTTTCTCACAAACTGAACTCTTTTGTCCATGTTCTGTTTATAAATTGTTGTTCTAAGAACTCAAGAACTGCAAAAAAGTGCTGCTCTTTGACGTAGATCCTTGATCCATGAGGGACTTTGTTTCTTTTAGACCTAATCACTGTATTTTACAATGAACAGCTTAGTAATATGAATTGCTCTTTCCTCTCTTATCTGTGCAGTGAGTAAATGGAATCAAAAGTCAGTGCAGAGGTAGGGAACCTCACAGAACCTCATTTTTGGCTTAAGGAAATAAAAAACAGGGTACTTGTCTAGTTGCAAAATAATAAGGAAATAAAAACATTAATCTTGGCTAGCAGCTTCTGCAGAGGGCCACCGCCATAAGACAGTGAGCTCCCTTTAGTTTTTTTCTAGTTTCTTCTTGGTGTGCTTTGCATTTCAGGGTAAGATACTGAATGTCCCATGGCCTTGCTATGCACATAAGGAGGGTCTTCAGTGTACAACCTGCTTTTCTGCACAACTGAAGTTCTACAGCCCTCTTCCTCGTTAGAGCTGCTACAGCCACTCACTCCTCCAAGAAGCCGGGGGGCCTCTGCCTAACCCATATTGCCCTCATCTTCCTGGCCCACATGGGCAAGAAGCATGGCTGGTTCAGGAAAAGAAATGCCACAGGGACAAGGGGATGTTTGTGACCTCTTGATGGTATCCAGGCCAGGAGTCACCTTTGCCAATGCTGCCAGAGCCATACTCCTTCAACTTATACAGCGGAGGAAATAATGCAGGTAACACGGATTTAGTTTTCTTTCTCTACTCAATTCCAGCACTGGATATAGTCCACATTAAAGATGCCAGAAGATCTTTGAACAGGTATATGTGCAGTTACTTCATGTCTAAGTTGCCTTCCAAGTCTTCATGTAAAAAGACAGTACTCAAAAATTGGCTTGTAAAGCAAATAGTCTGGATTAAAAATCATCCTAGAAGTAGCTGTTTCTTGTAACTTCTAAGTAACACTAAATGGTATTGTTGAGCTCCCAAATGCAAAGAGGCATTTTAAATGATGTATGTTTCTTTGACTAGCTAACCTTTACGTATCTTTCAGGTCATGTTGTCTTTAGGAATCAATAATCTACCAGAAAAACTGAAAAAACACGGAAATTGCTCAAATGCCTGTCTGTGACTGTGAGTGTAAATGATGGCAACCTCTCAACTCAAATTACTGTTTGAAATATCATTATTCATAAAGGCAAAGAACCCTTTTGTTGTATCCATTAACCTGAGTATAGACATTAAAAAGCACCACAGCTGAACTGTGAGGCCCACTGCAGACAAAGTGTTTGTTATAGCTGTCTTCATATGCAGTATTCTTGAGTGCGCTGTAGCTATGTGGCTGCAATACAGAGCAAGTCTGATCATTATCAGGAAAACAGATTTAGTAACCAACCTAGCACCGAAGATCTATTTCACTGTGCTTTCAAAACTGATGGATAGTTTCAAAACCCAGTGGGCTGCATGGAATGTAAATGTGATGCTATTTTATTTGATTAAGGTTTTGAATGGGTAATGCTTTTTACCACGTGTAGCATCGTAAAACTTGTGTAGAAAAGTAGAACAGTATACAGATGGTAAGTTTAGATGTGAAGTTAAGAGGCTTTGGGGAGAGGAGGAAGAGCAGTGAGAGAGAAAAATGATTTTCTATGGCTGTGGCAAATTCTCCCTCTCGCCAAACCTTTAGTCCAAGTTTTGTCTTTCTGAAGAGCATGTAAAATCCAAACTACTGTGAAGAAAGGTGGCTACCAAAGTCAGCAGTGGGAAAACATTCCAGCTTCACCTTTCCTTCACAAGTTGAGGATGTGAGGATTGTCCCAGCCGTCAGCCCACCACAGTTTTCTCAAGGCTCTTCATGAGCACTGTAGTCTCAGTCTTTCTTGGAAGCCTGATTTATCAATCCACAGCTTTTATTGGTTCTAGATTTGTGCTTTTATTCATATCAATAAATTCTGTTATAACCTTTAAAAAACATTGTTTTCATTCATATTGGTATTTTTCCCAGCAGTTTCTCTGAGGTAACTCCAGAAGCATTTCCCAACCTACTTCATTTTGAGTGCAGTAAGCTAAAAATAAGTCTGAAAAGTTTGAAAATCAAATAAAAGCTTGAGGATACTATACCTCATTATATGTCACATTAATTTTTATATCATTTTAAACCTATTGACTTCAGTATTTTTGTTTGTCTTTAGAACTTAAAAAATGGCTCTCTGTTATATAGCTGCTGTTGAGCTTGGAGTTCTCCTTCAGGGGCTGGCACTGAACTCCAGGCATTCCTGAATCCTTCAGGAAACTTTTTGTGTGCTTGACCTAAGGGTAGTATTGGGATGAGAGAGGCTGATGCGGCTCTTTCATGCTTTCATGCATGAGAAGGATTAGCAGTCTTTATTACATACACTAAAATGTGTGTAATCCAAATCCCTGTATTCTAACTCCTTATACACTTTCTTAATCTTGGAAATTTTAAGATTTCTTGAAATCTTTGGGGGAACATGTTCAAAAACACCATGTGAGCAAAAAACTTGTACCTTTCTGTGGTGGGGGAGAAGTAAACCTTTTGACTTTCTCATTAAACATAGGCGGGAATGTTCAGATACTGTTTTTCTTTCTACTAAACTCTTAGATGAGAATGTTAGCCTGTACTTTCTCTAGTGCGGTTTCTCTGAGCTTTATATCCTAAATCAAAGGGCCTCTAAGCTTCCAGGTAACATTTTCAGAGGTTTTGACTGTGGCAAGTTATTGGCTCTAAAAGCTAAGTGCATACGGGGCACCAAGACCTCTAGGTTCTATGTTTACCAGCTTGAGTTTCATCAGGTGGCCCCAGTCCAAGGGTGTGGGCGCAGAATGGCTCTGTAGTGTGAGCTACCCTCGAGTAAGAAAGGTGCCCTGACTTATATAATATCTCAAGTCATAATTTCCTTGTATTTTCAGTGGTTGATAAATTCAAAGTAAATCTATAGAAATATATAATGTTTTGATAATTGATACCAAATGCACAGGTTAATATAGAATAAAAAAGCAATGCCAAGCAATGTCAGACACTGGGAAGTGGTATTATGAAGGAGGTATGTTTTCTTTCTTTGGAGCTATCTATTACGTTATTTATGAAAATGAAAATTTTTGCATTTCAGCCGAATAGAAGTATGTGTGCCCACTGATAATGTTTTAATTCTGCATTCCTATTCATAAAACCTATAAATTCTTCTTCCCTGCTCCCTTTTTATTTTTTCTTTTTGCTTCTTAGCATTTTAGCATCTGGCAATATGTATGTCCAGGATTTTTCCTGCAAAATATAAGATATCGAAATGGAGTTAAGAAGTGGGACTTAAGGAAAAAGCCAAATATTGCCACTATTTCTACTGTTCTTTTTTTGTTCCTGAAATGTCTGAAATTATTCTGCTGCTTGTTGAAATTTAAACTGAAAAACACTGTTTGTGAAGTCAGCGGTATTATAAAGCCCGTCTGGAAACTCACTGGAAGAATACACAGTATGAGTGTCATCTTGTGCGGGAGGCATACTGCCCAGGAGCTTTATTTTAGTGTGTTAAAAATACCTTTGGATTCTGCATACTGGTGCCAAATATGAAGTGCAAAGAAATTCAGGCCCAATGGGAGACCACCTCTAGACTGAGAGGGAACATATGTTACAGAAGCAGTGCTCTTTTTCATTCCTGCAGCCTGGCATAATCCTCACATTCCCAGACTGACTCTTGTCAGGATTTAAAAAATGCATGTGAGGGCAGCTGGAGTAGTTTCCGTTCCACTTTATTTAAGCTGTGCCTCTTAGCCTGCGACAGACTTGGCAGACAAATGCCAACCTTCTTCAACTCCGGGTAGAGATGGCTACACCAAAGCACTTGTATTGATTTTAGAATGATTTAGTGCTCTTGTGTCAGGAAGATGTCCGTGGATTCCTTTATTCATGCTGTTAGAGTAAGCGTTTCAATTGGCAAGGATTCACAATTCCGAGTTCATTTCTAATCCATATTAATAGAAGGGTATTGCTTTTCATTAGCTTTATAGCCGTTAACGAATGATTTGGTATGGGCTTTGTGCTTTCTTGGTGGCCTCAGGCCATCAGATCCTGTATTAATGGCATAATTTTTTTTCCTCTGTAGGTGAGTTTCTTGTTTTCTCGGAAGCAAGTAGAACACACCATTCATTGAGTTTCTTTATGAGCAGTATTGCATGCGAAACATCATTTTATTTCAAGGCATTCTCTCCGGGAACAATTTTCCAGAGACCACTAGGAATAGACCTGCAATTGCCCAGTGGAAAAGGAAATACCAAGCACCAGGCAGATGGGAGAATACTGAGATCAACACGCAAATGAGAGTCAACAGTTCAAATCAGACTTAATGCAGGTATTCTGTGCATGTTTTGGGGTTTCTTTTGACATACTTTAGAGGTTTATCTATGTACAGGAGGCAGGACAAGATACACTCATCATAATCTAACATATGTGTGAGAACGCTGTAGTTTAGCTGACATGAATGCTCCAAGAACATAACCAACATAAATACCCGTGTCGTATCAGGATACAGAAATTACATTGCTAGGTATGCTTGTTTGGCAATATAAAACAGATATAATTATGAGAGGAGGCTAAAGCCAGGCTTGAATGCAAGGAACAAGACAAATATAAAACCAAATTTCATTTCCATTGGATCATGTTTGTTATTTTGACCTGTAAGTACCTCTAAGATCACATGTGTGGAATTCCATGTCCATCAGTCATCAAATCCAAAAGTAAGTAATATTAAGCAGAGTGAGAAATTGTTAAGCAAAACAGCAAGTTGAAATAGATTCTTAGCATGTTGTGATTCCAGCAACAGTCTAAACCTACCCAGGATGCTCCAGGCATGTAGATGTTAATGTGCTGGTTTAGACAAATACTCCAGTGTGTGTGGAGTCGAAGGGTTATCCTACTGGGGAACTTGTGCATGCCAAATCTTCGGGCCTGACTATAAAACTTCAGGCAATAAACATGTTTCCTCAATCCTTTGTTTCTGGAAATAAGAAATTACCTACATTTCTTTGTTTTCATTTCGTTATTCTCCTTTCCGCTGATTTTCTAATATTTAAAACAGAGGAGAATATTGTCTCTTTATAGGTTCAGAAATGAATTTTTTCAACCAATATTTCCTGTTTTGGGGAACTGGCTTAATATTTAGACTGTTCAAGAGCTTACACTTCCAAAAGCTTGACTTGTTTCTCTTTTTATCCTTTGTGTTATATTTCTACTCATAGGTCATATTTTCAGATCAAAGGAGGTGCAGGGTGCTGTATGTAGTCTTTTCCTTATAAAACAAACTCTAGAGCAAGAAATTAAGGAAAGTGGATGGAAGTGCAACTAAAGCATCTACCTGTTTTAGAATTCAAGGTAGTGTCTTTACATATGCAATCTAAATACATGTGGTTCCCAGCATTAACCTTTAGGAACTTAGGAAGAAAAATTCCATTTGGGGGGATATAGAACACATGCAGAGATTATGTTGGAGTTCAGGATTGAGAGAATGGGGTTGTCTTACAGTTTCTAAGAGATTGCTCTGTGAGTTTCATTTCTATATCATTCCTGCTAATAATCAATGCACATGAAACTCAGTTTAAATAAAGGTAATATCAATAAAAGATAAATAATCCCCAAAAAAGGTTAGTCAAGCCTTCATCAATTTTTTTATTAGGCCAAACATTTGAGAGGGAAACTAAATTGGCCAACAATTTGGCTGCCTGTTCCCTGTGTTCTTTTTTCAGGTGGCATCTATTGAATTGCTATGTAACATGATAATGACTCTTTTCATCTTTGCACCAAATGATTAATATCACCAGACAGAATTAGGTAACTACACAGTGAGAAATGGTTCTTTAGAAAATACAAAGACCTATCCAACCTTTTGTCTTCCCTCATGTGAAAGACACAAGTCTTACACAGCCCTGGTTGAGGATGCATGATGGGCAAATCACAGGTGCCTTATTTACCCCACATCTTTTTTTGTGGTGGAAAATAATCATTCAAAGCAAAATACATTTTTATCACTCTTGGACTGCTAAGTCAGTAGTTGATCTCTCTTGCCCTTTAGGAGTCTTTAAATATATGTCTGTGTTTGTTTCACCTCGCAGGACTGACACACAGCGATGTTTATACTGGCTGGTGAACCAGAAGGATTTTAGGACCCATAACTTGAGCTGAGAGTTTTGTGTTTCTCCTCAAAAATTAGACCACATCAGCACTAACACTAAAAGCAGAGCTAGGAGAGGCTTTGCTTATCGAGTTGCAGGTGCTCACAGTGTTATTAACTGCTGCGAGAGAAACACAACACTTGAACTTTTCCCAGGCATGGTAAAAGGAAATTACATTCACAGTTAAGATGGAGGTGTTTGCTGGTGCTGTGTGTTTGATACTTACCATGTAAAGGCTGCTTAGCTCTTTCAGTGAGCAGCGGGCTGTGCACCCAGCAAAACAGCCCTCAGGAAATGCTGCTGTGGGATTGTGCATGTATATAGGGACGAGGTTTTGTTTGCCAGGCCTGCCCCAATGACTGCTGAAAAGAGCAAGGGAGAACCAACCTTGTGCTAATCCCAGCTCAGCTGGATGGTTTTCTTCCCAAGGGAGAAAAAGCTGACCAGGCTGTGCTTCTGTGAATTATAGCAGTACTCATCTTGTGCAAGGGTGGGATTTCCATGTATTTCCTCCCTTATGCCCCACTCCAGCTTTCCAGTTTAGACAAAATTCTTATATAAGAAATATACCAAATCTTCAACAGTCTTTTAATAATGGTAAAAAATGAGTATTATGTGTCCCCAGCAAAAATATATTAATCAATTCAAGAGTAATAAAAACTCATAAAATTCATGGAGAGTTTGGAAAACTGAAGGGGTGCACTTTTTCCGTCTCCACTTCCCTTCTGGATGCCGGTAGTGAGTCACAAGAGTATTTGACTGAACCTGAGAAGTTAGTGGTCTCAGTTTTAGAAACAACTGGTGGGTGCAGTCACCTTGATCGTGCACACAGGGAAAACAAACCAGAACCAAAGCAACAAGAACTTGAGGCCCATTTGCGGTAAAACATGCATAGCTGGACGGGGTTTTGGGGCTTCTTTTGGTTCGTCAAAACAAAAAACCAAGGGAAATGTACGAGTTCTTGTGGAACCTAACCAGAAATTATTCCGGGTGATGGGGGAAGAAGGAAGTTTTAAGATACAAAATCCACAGTTTTGTTTTTGTTTAGCCTAAAGCTTTTCCATAAACTCCAAAGAAAGTTGCTTTTTCATTCTGTGTTTCTTATTGAGATTACCTTCTAAATGAGAAGTAACACTTGAAAATGCTTTTAACACTGCTCCGCTCCCCCAGCAGCTAAAAGGCAGTATTTTAGCTTCTTCAAAATGTTTCTTGCCCATTTCTTTCACCCGATAAAATTTGATGAATCCTCTTTCAATTTCTCAACGATTTTGGCTTTGGCACAGTTCAGTTTTCCAATGATTTCTTCAGTCTTTTCAAGGAAGTATCCAACTTTAATCATGTGTTCCCTCATAAGGAATAGGTGTGTCTGTCTCGGAACAGCTAATAGGAAAATGAGTGATGTGTTACTGTAAGTGGTTAAAAGAAATTCTGAAGGCATTAGGATGCTCAGGAGGGAATAGGGATGCTGAGCTCAGGTTCAGGCTCAGATTTTATGTCCCTGTGATTTCTGAAATCATCTGGAGATGTGATCTTGACAGAGTATGTCACAGTTAGTAATACGTTCTGTGATACATATGGTGGAGAGGCTTATATTGTTATGAATATTGAACTGTTCTTTTTTCCTCCGTGTATGGCTGGCTACAGATAGCATATAGAGAGTCTTACAGTCATTTTTTCTGTACTAGAGCTTTGTAGGCTTTAAATATATTTAAAGTAAGATTTTCCAGAGTGACTTGCAAAGCTAAGTGCAATCTGTGACACCACCAGAGGATTAGCATCTGCCTTCAGAAGAATCCTCAATACCTCATTTCTAATTCCTGGATTCAGTCCTCAGCAGTGTTAAACATGAACACCTTACAATGAGAAAAAATGTGAATGAACATTTGCTATAGTAAAAATCCTCAGCATAATAGAAAGGCATGGAGAAGTTAGTGGAAGGAAATCTAAATAGCTGTTATCCCACTGGCCTTTATTAACTCACAATATCACGTTTTATTTCAAATAGTGACTTAACGTATTACTGTGGGTTTTAGTTCATTACTCCTGAAGATTCTTTCTTGTGAAGTGAGAATAAGATTGGCCATATTAACGCATAAGGAAAAATGTTATTTCATTTAGACCTATAGAGCACTTTTCATAAACAGGTCTAGCAGTGAGGAGTGTAGTTTTAACATTATAGTACCATGATAGGATAATAGGACCTAAAAATGCTGCTATGAGATGTTGTTTTGATGAATAAATTTGTTATATAGGCAGATGAGGGCAATTGTCTCTCTGTATATTTGAAAGGATATTGATCTTCCAGTTGTGTTATGGATGCAGCGCTCTTAATTGGGCAATTTGGTTTTTAGTTTTGTCTTATTTTGGCTGTTTCATATATTTTAGCAAGAAAGGTTTACATTTATTGAAGCTTCTCTAGCAGTAATGAGATTGTCATTTAACCTAATTCTGTTTGTTGCACTGATAAAAATGTTATATTAGTGCCACATTGATTTTACTTATAATAAAATGCTGCTTATAACGTCTGCGGCAGCTGCAATAATGGGAACCCATTTTTAGCCTAAGAAAAAGTACTTACAAATATACCGTTTTTCAGATCCAAAGTGGTAAAACAAGAAGGAAGGAGAGCTCTTTGTTTTCAGGGTGAAAGACTGGAGAGAAAGGAATGGGGTTAAAATGGAAGGGGGAATAGTGGGAGTGTGTTTGATATCTGAGTGTTTCATGACATTTCTTTCTAAAAGTCTCCTTACCGTAGCTGCAGCCCAGTGGGAGGATAGCAAACTCCAGGTCTCTAGACTAAAATCTCGGCAAAGGTGATGGCTGACTGACTATTCTTTGATGACAGCTGCCTCTGTAGCCTCCTTGGCAGTCCCTCCTTGGAAGCCTTCCACCAGAGACTCTGAGAGCTCTCCGATGAACAGCCAGATAGCTTTCATGTTTTGTGAGCTGCAAAAGTTGAACTTTGTTCAAGCGTATCTAAGAACAGAGCCTCTGCCCCAGAACATTATTTCAAATGCTTTGTCCTTGTTAGCCATCAAATACATGTTTATCAAGCCAAGCCAAGTTTGTTTGCCCTATGGAATAACTTCGTCTCTGGCATATCAGACAATGTTAATGGATATGGAACTGCTATTAAAGTAATATCCAGGACCAATATCATCTGTACAGTCTAGTTAGTCTTAATATGACTTTATGTCAGAGAAGAATGTGTTACAGATAAGGAATGTCACCTGAGGTACCTATAAAAGGGAAGGAAATGAGACTCACGAAAAAAAGTTACACTGACACAAGAACAGCCTAACAGAAAGTTTGCTGCAGTACAGTGCGCTCATAGAGCTGTGCTTTCTACTGTGAGAGCCCCTCTTCTCCTTCAGGGCCTTACTGTTTTCTCAAGTATGTTCTTCCCTAGCAGCCAGGGTGAAAACACTGATATAGTCCAGGCAGTACTTGAATTTCCATACAAAGGTCTTTCAGCTTGAATTACTCATACAGGACATACAAGCCGGAACTCTGTTGGCTTTCTCTGCTCCATTTGCAGCTTTTTGTCCAGAGAAAGGACTACATCAGCCAAAGCTGATCTTTCTCCCTAAGTGCAAGAGGAGAAATACTTCTCTTGCCACGTCCAAGCAGATGTCTTCTGGAGAGAGATAGGGAAAAGTCATTATAGATGCATGCTGTGCCTGAAAAGCTTGGGACAGACTTTTGTCCTTGATTAATAAAAGGAAATTAAATTAGTAAAAACCAAATTATATTGGAAATTAACTTGGATTTGACCGACTTCACAGGAGATGATACTTGAAAATATGACAGTTGAAAACTCCTCCAATCACTTAGTCATTGTGAAGCAGATATTGCTGCTCTGCTGTCATGCATGGTTTGCATGGTTGACTCTTGTTGCAACCTGATAATTCTTGATCCCAGCCAGCGCTGCAGAAAACCAGAAGGCTCTTCCACCCTTCCTTCTACTCCCATAGGAGCTGGGCTACTTCTGCTTAAGGCTAGCTCTCACAGAGATGGTATACGCCTGCATGCGGCCATATATGTTGCTGCAGTGGGCCTTGTCTTGTTGACTTGGTGTCCTGGCTTGACCCAAACATGGTGATCACTTCTGGCCTCCCCTGTGTGCTGTTGCTAAAGCTCCCTGCTTGCCTCAGTGAGGTGTTGCAGGACATAGCCATGGCTGATGAGGGGCTTGCTCGTCTCCCTTCCCTGCCTGAGCAGCTGGCCCTTGCTGGGCCTTGACATTTTAACTGTAGGTTAGGTAGCTTGTTGAAAGCTCTTGGAGTTTGGGAAGTTAAGGGTTTTTTTAACCTAAATCTTTTTATAGCACTGTCGAGGCAAGCGCTTCAGCAACAGTATTTCACATTAGGCAGTTATATATTTTGGTGTGTGTGTGTGCAATCAGATATACAATAGGTTCTATAACCAAGAAAAGGAATACAGTGTTATATAGGTATGTTAAGTGCTCTCCTGAAAGGGCTGAAGAGGATCAGATAGTTTAGGTGGCTTACACAATTACAAAGAGATAGGAATTGAAACCACCAGGGAAAATAAAGGGTTAGAAAGTACTTCCAGGAAATCTGGATACTTTCAAGTTGCCTATGCCTGAGTAACTTAATCCTTAGACTGAAGAAGTTGTGGAAACATCAGTAGTAATCTTTGGGAAAAGTAAAGGAA
Source organism: Forpus xanthops (assembly GCA_032466535.1). Classification (NCBI taxonomy): domain Eukaryota; kingdom Metazoa; phylum Chordata; class Aves; order Psittaciformes; family Psittacidae; genus Forpus; species Forpus xanthops. The sequence goes on from JASSUY010054917.1 coordinate 105,685, forward strand.
GCCCTTAAATGCTAAAAGCAGACAAGCATTGGGACCAACTATGAAAAAAAGAAAAAACTGAAGGAATCTACTAAGCATAAATCAAGCAGCTCAATTTCAAACCCTGGAAAAATTACAAAAATTATAACTTTAGGTACCTGGAAGGCAATAATGAGAAATATGTAACAGACAAGTTGGATTTTCCTTAACCAGTAACAATAAAAAAACAATTTCCTTATAGAACATAGAGAGATGTATTTTATGAAATTATTTAAATTGTATCATAGTTTGTAAGAAGCCTAGGAAAATGCAGACCAGCTGGGACTCAAGTAAAAGTAAATGTGATAAAAATAGTCCTCAGCTTCCATTTCATCCTTTCACTGGTGGGCCTAGGCCAACTGAACAACCATAGTGTCTAGGATGTCTGGTCTTCCTCCAGGAACATTAAAAAATACCATATTTCATCTATCAGCAATTAGGATGACTGGGCATCATTCTCCCATTCAGTGTCCAAGGATCAATTCTTCACACATTATAAGCTGGTTTAAACTGAAACTGTGGTCAAATTGTCAAAAAAACATAGTCACATATTTACTTTTTCCGTCTGACCCTCCTTTCCTCTCTCATCTCTCCTCTCAGGTAAAACAGAAAGGTTTAATATAACCTGGATCATCAGCTCCCAGATTGGATAGATAGGTTGCAAAAATGCTTTCCAGCATGACAGTAGAGTAGTGAAATGTTTAAGATACAGCGTTGTCTTTTGTTATAGCTTATGTGAAACTTCGCTGCAGCATGGCATTGTCAGCTAAGCGAAACTAAATGAACCAATACTGCAAGCAACTTCCTTATTGTTACCTATCTCCCTTCTCTGCTCCCTATATTGATTTTCCATGCCTCTAATAATTTCTCCTGTTCTATATTTAACCACAATATCCTGTTTCTGCAGGTGTACATCCTTATTTGCAGCCATGGTTGTGTCGATCCTGGGAACTACTTTCCAGAAGCTTGTAGATGCACTCACTGTTTCTCCCATGTGTACAATAACCCAACTCAGTGCTGTTGCATGCATTTCTTTTCCATCTCTATGTAGGCTGTTTCCAGGACACTAGGACTTAGATTTTCTTTCTGTCGTAATAACTGGTGCCAACTCTGTTAGAACAGAGCAGCTCCGCAGGTCGGTACTTTTATCAGAGCGACATACTCTTGTATATGCTAAAAAGAATCAAAACAGGTGAAATCAAAAGCAGTGAGGTATGGAATTAACAAAGCAAGCTGACACTTCACAGAGAATTTCTTTCATATGTAAAACTTTAATGTCTGAGGATTTTTCAGCTCTTACAGATTTTTTTTATCTCTATAAGGTGATGTTGAAAGTTAAAAAGCTGAGTCATAAAGCAAGTCAAGTCCTTCTGTTGCAGTGTTTCAAAAATCAGTGGGTTGATGAGCCTTCCAGGCACGTATTTAGACTTTAAGTATGCAGAAATTTGTAACTTATTCATACTGAATCTTTCATTTGAGTATATGATCGATTTGGACTGCTGGTTTAGGGTTTTTCAAAACTTGTTTGAGAAACTTTTACTGTACTGCTTGGTTTTTACCACAGTCCTGCCAAAATAATAGTCAAAACCAATTGTGCTTTCCAGCTACTTAAGAGAAACCACTCCCTTCTGGAAGGGTTATAAAGGTTTTGAATCAGACTTCATATTTCTAACCTCCAGCTAAAACAGTTGCGGAAGGCAGAAAGCCAGATGAAATGTAGATTTTATGTAAGGTCAAGAAGAGCCGTAAAGCAAAAGAATAAGGGATTAAAGGCGCCTGATAACCAGTAGCCAAGGCAAAACACCTCAGAGAAATTTTGTTTGCTGCAAGCTTTCTGTAGTACTTATGCCAGTATGGACATCATACCGCTTTGGGTATGTATTGGAATGAATGAGAATTATTGTGGGCATGCAAGTTCAATACCAGAATCAGAAGAATGCAGCCAGCAGCAATACTCAGCCATGGGATTTTTCTTGACTGTACATTTTGAGGTTGCCAAGGTAAACCAAGTTATTTAACTTTTCTATGAAGGGAATGCCCAATTTTGACTTCATATTTTCAGAAAAAGTTTTACTGAAAGCATTAGCAAAAAAAGTAACTTAGTGTCTGTCTCAGGCAGCAGTTTAGAGTAAGATTAAATCATAGCTTCATTACTTAATCCACTGCATTCAGATGAAATATTTTCTTCCTTTGTAAGAACAGTTTCTGTCTCCAAGCTGTATGTGTTTGTAAAACAAAGGCATTGTGTATAGGAAACGAACTGTCTTTGCAACAATGAGCTTAAATGCAAATGAGCTAGAAAGCCATACCATGTTTATAGTCTAATGGAAAGAACCCAGGCAGCATAATAGAGAAACTTTATTTACTATTGCAGGATGTGGCTTACTAGGAATAGCAGAAATGGAATAGAATCTCAGGGATGCCTGGTGGATAACTGTTCTTAAGGTGTGTACTGCTATAATCACATGAACAAAAGCAAATTTACCATCAGAAAAGCCAAGCAGGGAACATTCTACACTACTGACAGTAAAATACTAGAAGAAAGGAAAACTAAGAGCCAAATGGAGAACTTTGGGTTGAAGGTTCCACTGTAATAAAACATGGGGCTTTTAAGAAAGCATGTTGCATTTTGGCTAAAATCATAAGCAGTGGCACTATAAACTTCATTATTGAGATAGAATCACTGGCAGCGTTTGTCACCACGGGAAGTGCAAATTTGTGTTTTAGAAGTATAATACAAATATTCCAAAACTGATATGATTGAGTTATTCCTAGGCGTTGTGGCTGACCAACTGTTTCGCCTAATAATTCCTGAATCAGTTTGGCGTAATGTTACCTTATACTTGGCCTTATAAACAATAACTACAGGATAGCAGGGTTAGTCATTGCAGGTAACATTTGATCAAGGAATTCAATCTAATAAAAGCATAAATAAAAGAAAGGCTGCGATAAAGGCTTCAGTTTCAAACAGGAAAAAAATGTCAGCTAATGTCAGATTTTGCAGAAAGATTGGAAGTCTCTTACTACACATCGTAAGAATGGGATTTAATATCATTTCCACTTTTACAGTAGCATTGCTTTCTCCACTTAAGTAGGCCTGAGTAAGAATTAAGGCATAACAGATATTTTAAAGGGACAGATCTAACATTGATGACTGAGTTCAAATAACACTTTAAGCATTACTGTGTAGATATATTGTATTTTTCTTCCCTTTTACTACCAAGTATGATAGCTTATGGAGTTAATCGGTGCTGATACTGACCACTTGGGTAAAAATTATTAGCTCAGCTGTGTACTAGATGTCTTGCAACATTTAGTTTCATCATCTTGTAAAAGAGTTGCATCAGGGCAGCTTGGATTATTGTTTTACTGGTTTCTGGGGGAGATTATACAGTATCTTCTTGTCCTGTGAATTAGGAGCTCCTTGGAGGGCAGACTGCTATTCCTTGATTTGGCCACTGTGATTTTTTAATCACTAGATTACAGTTCTCACTGATTTAGTTTGGTAAGTTTATCATAGAGGTTTAATATGCCTCAAACTCTGTCTCTTTTTTTTTAAAAGGCACGTCGGGTTTTCACTCTTGCAAACCATTTTCCAGGCAATGGAAGTATGCTTTACTTTGCATCGTAGTAGCTGTGCTATGCCTCTAAATGGCACCATCAGTTTGTAAACAGATGTTGGAGGGATGAACAGAAGTGCAGTAAGAAAGAACACCAGGACGCACATTATTAGGCTGCAGCCTATTTCAGTGTCTAGTTAATTCATCTAATAGAGGTAGTTTATGTTTGGAAACAAGTGCTTATCTAGGTGGGGCTAGCTGGTTAGTAAGGCAGAGACCTTTAAACCAGTGGTAACACTGCATTATGCAAATTGGCTAAGAGGAGGAGGGACAAGGTCAGCATGATATCTTGACCAGTTGATTTTAATGATTCCTAAAGACCCATCTTCCCTGGGGATTGTCTTGTTATTGGATGAACCTAAAAAACCAATCTCTTTTGGAGCTTGATTATAACTTAAGGAACTGGGGGGAAACTTGTGATTGCTCTGGTGCCATTAGCCATTTCTCACAAAGTGATAAAACAACCTCCCTAGAAATGAATTCCTACAGGAGCATTACTCAACATGGAACTAAGTTGTAAGAGATTTCCCTGAGGCTCGGAATAGGTATTATGCTTCCTGATCATAGGCACGTATTCCTTGAAAAATGTAGAGGCAGGTCATATTTTTTAACCTTATCTAAAAGCAGTTTAATACACTTAAAAAAAAAGTAAGGGAACAAAACCAGGTTAACATTACATTAATATAGTTGCCTGTTTCTGATGGTATGGAGGGCATATATTGCAAAACGGTTACCATTTTAATGTTAACTACAGTGGACCCCACAGAAGGGAACACCCATTTAAAGCTTGGGTGCATGTAAAGGTGTGACTGTGGCAGGAGTTATAAGCAGTAAGGTGTGAGAGAAGGTGGTGAAGGGTTTTTTTGTGTGGTTTTGTGTCCCACCCTTACCCCAGGACAACCCAAAAGGAGTCTTGCTAGCCTGTAGCAGGGCTGCCAAGTGCTCCAGTGTAGTCTGGGTTTAGATTTCTCCAAGTAGGCTGGGTGCTTGCAGACTTGTTCAGATCTCAGCAAGGGTTTTCTTCTCAGGAAGGCAGAAACCAATGAATATTATTTGTTTGGGGGGTTTTGTTGGGGTTTTTTTGTTTTGGTTAGTTGTTTATTTAATCTGTAGTGTGTTTTGGCTTATTTCTGGTCTTTGCCACCATACATACAAGGGCACAATTGACATAGTGGAAAAGACAGAAACAAGAGTTAGCAGTCAAGTATCCAGATGACCGCCCGCCTGGGTGTAACTGAAAGGATGAAAGCTTGCTTTTTAGGCAAACAAGTGCAGATGTTTCTTCTGACAAATCCTGCGAAGGTATGGCTGAAAGCTGTCCCCCAGAAGGGTCACTCCAGAGCAGGCCCCGAATTTTATGGGGTTTTGGTATTGATGCTTTAGGATACAAACGCACATCTGTCACAGGACTTGGTGTTAACACAGAAGAGGGTTTAGATTCTTCCAGTTTGCTGTTGCTGATTTTTAAACTTGTACAGCTGGGATATAATTCATTTGATACAAGGAGTACTTCTGCCCTGAACTCTATGTTGCTGATAAAGGATAAGAACTTGCTAATCTTGGCTACAGTGCTTTATTTAAAAAGGAAACCCTTGAAAATGAATGTTGTCATGACTGCCATTTGCTCTTGGCTGCTAGTTGCTCATTTGTTTTCTGTATGGAAAAAGCATCTAACCATCTTCCTAATGAATGTAATTCGTTCTTTCTGTTCTACCAGAGCTGTTCATTATAGAGTACCTGCTGCAAATACAGAGGCGCTGCAAATACAGAGAGGCATCTAGCAGACTTTATATGTATGTGGGCAAATTATTTCATTGCCTTTTAGGTTCTTTTTTTTAGGTTTTGAAGAAGGGTTCTTTAAAAGAAGTCTGTAGTTGCTTGAATAACATATCCTTGTTGCCTACTCAGCTTCTCCCAAGTAGATTTACATGCAATTACCTTGGTGTTAGAACAATCCAACCACTTGTTAACATGACTGAATATTTAAAGTTCATATAGCAGATTAACGTAAGCAAGTTCTAATAACACAGTCCAGAGTACATGGAAATACTGCATCAATCAAAACTAATGAAAGTTGCCATAATTCTAAATGGTCCGGTGCTTAAGATGACCTAATGTTAAATATGCATGTGCTTTCTGGTATTGACTTCAAATGATTTTAGCCATTTTAAAAGGTGATAATTAAAGTTTTAAGTTACTTTGACAGATTAATAATTATCATATTTTTCTGAGGTTAGTTTAGCATAGGGGATGAGAGGTATTTTTTTTTTTTTCTTAACTGTAAAAAGCTGAATTTATCTGTGAAGATTAGCAGAAAAAAAGTGTAAAAAACAAATCTCAGCTTTATTAATACCTATTTACATAATGATTGTTCTTGCTTTGGATTAATCGAAAAAGAGTAATTTTTGAGGAAAAAAAGCAGAATATTGTCTCCTGTAAGGTAAAAACTTAGGTATCCTTAAAGCCAGATCTTCATTTCTGATGGTGTAGAATGTTTTTCTCATCTGGTGAAATGAAACAGTTGTGAAATGACTAACAAAACCATGGATAGTAGGTTGGCATTACATTACATTTTCAGGTCCCTTGTTTTGAACAACTTACGCAATAGTCTATTTTCGGTTTTTATCTGCAGCCATGCAGAAACAACAGTCTTTTCAGTGATAATATCTTCTTTACAGACATCTATCGTCAACTTGCATATGCATACAACATGGGATTAATATCACAACAACCAGATTTTGGAGAGTTTTTCATTTAGGAGTTTCTACAGGAATGTACTTAACCAATTTCACTTAGTGTTCCATGAAGAAATCCTGTAACCGGACTCCTTGCACCCCCTTTTCTTTCAGATGCAGAAATATATTCTCATACAGAGATTTTGAAGTAGAGTAAATAAATGATAGGTGATGAATGACAAGAACATGACTTGAAGCAGCACAGGAAAAGCAAAACTATAGGATTATCAAACACAGCATCACACCTAAATACCTCTGTGGTGATGTGATAGTTCAAAAAGAGTTTTTACAGTAAACAATATCCAAAATCAAGATAATCTTCGAATTTATGACAGCAAATGCTTAGGCATTTACAGAATCAACCTTAATTATGGATAATGCTCTGTAGCCTTGGTCCCATATCAGATTCTCCTGGCATGTTAAGGTCTGATTGGGCTCTCTGGTGAGATGCCTAGGACTATTGATCATTCAGCTAATGATACTGGGAGATGAAGGAATAATCTAGATAGCTTTGCCTTCTATAAGCAAAAACAGGGTGTGTTTGACATGCAGTATTCAAAACAGTGCCTTGGCTCTGAAAGCATAAGGGTTTATGAGGAACATTTGCAAGGTTATTGTTTTGCTGAGCTAGAAGCTAATCCCAGGATTGTGCAGGAAAAGAATGTGGTTTTCTCCTAGGACCTTTTATTATTGAAAAGGCTGTGCAAAGCCTTCGTTGTCTTTCTTAATTCACTGGTGTAAACAAAAGACTAGAAAGAAAATAACTGTCTTCATGAACAGGCCCTGGAAATGTCAAGACACAGATTACATTGCTTGGTAAGGTCCTTCCTCCTAACTCTCCACTCTTCTACATCCCCCACTGCAGTGCCCACAATACTTAGCACAGTAAAGATCCTGAACCCTCAATTTTTACATTGTGGCTACAGCAGCAATGCCAGCTGCTTAGCAGAAGTTAGAAACTCTTGGGAAGTCACGGATCAACAAAGTGAAACAGCTGAACAGTGTAAAAGAAATCTGAATGTTTTAGTGATTTCACAAGTGGCTGGTTCTACAACAGGATGCTATATGCAACTAAATTAATTTAATAATTGCCTCCACTGAAGTTAATGGAATGATGTGAGTATAAACACAATGCAGGAACGCAATCCACTCAAGCAGTCAGCCTCACAGAGGGAATGATGTCATTTCCAAAGAGAATATCAGGTGCTTCTCTAATTTACAGTGGGAACCTTCTTTTAGTGCTTGTTGCAGTTCTGAAAAATGCTTATAGCCTGCATTAGTTCAGTGCTGCTGCTGGTGGGCTGTTAGTACACTGTGCTCCCTATTATAAGTGAGTCTTCCCTCCTGAGGATGTGCTCTGTTTCACTGAGCAACTGAAGGGGAACAGATGCTGAAGCCAGGACTAGGCAGGGGACAAGTGCAAAGCTGTGGCTCGGTAATGATGACCACGACATTAGAGAAGTGCAGTGTATTAAATGTATGAAAAGACCCTTTCAAAGCAGCTATGCTAATTTTTTACTATTACTGAAAGTAGATCAAGCAAAATGGATGCTCCAGTAAGTTATTTACATTAGTGTGCTTCAAAGCAGATGGGGGGCTTTATATCCCATTATGAAAGGCATGCAAGTTACAGTGACATGGGTCCTAATTATGAACAACTTAAACTACACCATCTGCATTTAACAAAGCTCCATATGTATGGGTATGATCTGGCTTGGTTGTCTGTATTTGTTAGTAACACGTGCAAAATAGATACCAACATGCAGAATCTGAAGATATTTTGGCAGGCTTTGTGGGAGAAACAGGAAATGTTTGCAGAGTCCCTTCTACCTTCCCTGACCGAACAGAAAACTAGAGGCAGCAACAATCCTAGGACAGAATTGTTGCCTCTTTTTGAACGAGGCATTGATAACGTACATTTATTTGCCAAACTCCGCATATCAGTCACCTAACCTTAGCCAATGCTTTCTTCTTTTTCTTTTTTTAATCCTTTTTTCCCTTCCTTTTTTTTGGCAGAAAACTTCACATCTTCTTCCCCTAGGCAATCTCTGCAGACAGTATGTAATTTTAGATGTCTGTATTCAAAACCCAATTCTATTGCCACTGACAGCACTCTGCTCTGCAAATTTTAGCATAAGGGATATGTAGACTTCAATTGATTGAAGAATAAGAAAATTAATCTTTTGGAAAAAGGTTTGTTGAGCCAAACAGCCCTGTTTACCCAGGACACAAACCAGCATCTACATCTTTGATTCATAGGAGGGTTCTTCTATGCTCTGCAATAAGAATTGTTTTGCAGTTTCATGGAATCATAGAATCATAGAATAGTTATGGTTGGAAAGGACCTTAAGATAATCCAATTCCAACCCCACTGCCGTGGGCAGAGGCAAGTCACACTATACCATGTCACCCAAGGCTCTGTTCAACCTGGCCTTGAACACTGCCAGGGACGGAGCATTCACAACTTCCCTGGGCAACCCATTGCAGTGCCTCACCACCCTCACAGTAAAGAATTTCTTCCTTATACCTAATCTGAACTTTCCCTGTTTAAGTTCGAACCTGTTACTCCTTGTCCTCTTGCTACAGTCCCTAATGAAGAGACCCTCCCCAGCATGCTTATAGTCCCCCTTCTGATACTGGCAGTTCCTTGCAGTTTTTTCAGAGGTCATCTGTAACGAAGAAAGGATTTAGCATGGGAACATTTATTTTCACCTGGTATTAGCAGTTCTGCTGGACAAAACTCTACAACCTGAGCTACACGTAGTTTTTTCCTCCCCTGAATTGTGAGTACTTCAAATACTTGTGAGTTCTAGATGATGTTTGGAACTTCTTGATTGAGAAGAGCAAAATTGCAGGTGAACCAAATGCAATTTTTGATATGCTTGCTTGTGGAGAAAGGGTCAAGGTAGTGAGATGTGTATGTGCCTTTGATTGTCTCAGTTGATCTCCACTGAACTCTTCTGATTCCAACTGTTTGCATAGCTCTGGAAAAGCAACACAGGGCTAACAGTTTTCTAGACTTAGCCCCCTCATGGTTATATCCTCACACATTCTTTCCCTATCCCATGCTCAAGTCTTCGATCTGAAGCAGAGTGAATTGCTGGTTAACTCAGAGTAAGAGACATTTTGCTTTAGGAGGGTTTTGTGAATAATCTTTTAGCGAGAGACAGCAGCAGCTGAGGTAGCTATTCTACTGGATTCACTTCATTTTCAGGCTGGACTGTGTATCAGTGTATCATTATGAGAAAAAAGCAAAACACTGAATTATCAAAAAAAAACCCACACAAGTGAAATCTTTCTAGGACGAAGTAAAAGGAGAACATAGCATGATTGAAAAGTGAGGGAGGAGATACGGAAGTCTGTATGTGAGAGATTGGACTGACTCTAATAGATTCCTCCCACCCCTGTTCCCCCCTTTCCATTCTGCTGCCTCTGATATGGAGATTTACGCTGACCTCTGGGCTTTTACATCTTGCAATTTGCCAGCTCTTTGATAGAACACACATTCTCCGTGGCTACTTAATTCCTTTCTGATTAGTATTAGATGACACCAGCAATCAGAGGGCCTTTGATTCACTAGGACAAAAGGGAGAATGGGAATGTATTTTTTTCACCCTGCCACAGCATTGCCATAGTTCTATGAGCTGGCTGTAATCCTAGTTTCTTTTTTCTCCTGTTCTTTAGTGATGTTAGAAACCCAGCTTTAAGGCTAAGCAAGAACAAGATAAGACAAGTTGTTTTGCCATTTGAATACTAAGGGGCTAAATCTTTTTATCGCTCTCTAACTTCAGCTGCGGGAAGTAGAAAACCTTTTCTGAAATGACACTAAATAGAATGGGTCCATTCTACTTTTCCTGAAGCATTTTCGTTTCTAAAATGACACACATTTAGCCACATAAAGTACTAAGAAGTGTAAGGAGGAAATATGACTTCATCCAAAAAGATGACACTAGAGAAGAGACAGGAAGCACACTGGGCATTAAACACTGGTGCCTCTAAGAGCGTCTTTTATCAAATCAAATCTTGGTTTGGGTCAGCTGGTAGAAGTCTCAGCATCCAGCCTTCTGCAGAGGAATTGATTTGAAGACCCACAGTTATAGCAGACACAGGCAGTGAAACTTCCCTTGATTAAAGTTGCTACTGGAAGATTCTGCAGAAGTTCCATTAATCATTAGTTCATCAATCTGGGGGCAATTTTGTCTTTACCTGTGAAAGTTATACTGAATATTTAAGTAATAGGGTTTAAAATAAAAAAGGAAATAGAATTTAGGAGTATTGAGAAATTCTGTCTTTCAATTTCCTGTGCTAACCTTGTTTCTGCTATGTGCTCCTGAAGCATCAAAGATCTGCATGTACATAGTATATATACTCCTTTCCTGAGGATATCCCATGATGAAACATTGATGTTTAATCAGTTTTGTGTATTGTTTACACCTTGTTTAGCAAACAAAGATATAGCTGCATATTCAAACAGAAAAGTCATCTTAATTTCTCATTCAATATATCTCTGCAGATTAATTTGTTTCATTGCATGTGGGATATATTGAAGTTTTTTTATCTCTGAAATAGGCAACCTAAATATCCTGGGGTAGAGGGCTGAAATAGCTGTAGAAATATGCAGGCACCATTAACAATGGAAGATTTCTCCAGTAGAAAATCTTGAGTCATTTTGAAGCTACCAATGTTGGACAATTTCAGGCAGGTTTAGAACACTATCAAAATAAGCTGCCTTCATATGCTATTTAACCATATTAAAACATTTTCTCACGTTGTGTGATGAAAGCTGTTGTCAGTTGTGTAATTACTGAAGTGAAGGATTCTATCTGATTTTTACAGGGGAGACCTAAGCAGAATAAATAGGTAGGAAGGAACTGTCAGAACGTACAAGATTTTTAATCTGATAAAAGTTATTCTGACAGAATTCTATCTCAAGACAGTTTTTAGGCATTCTGGATTTGTACAGGCTAAAACCAAGTCACTCACCTCATAATCTGAGTGCATCTACCAGAAATGTGTAACTTACATACATTTGTTTTCATGAATTAACTTATGTAGTAACCACAGAATCTGCGCCTGCTACTTGTATAAATCATCAGATCTAAAAAAAGCCTTGTCTAGCTCAGACATGGTGCTTCACATGTTAAACTGCTGAACTGGTTGACAAAGATCTGTCTTTTAAAAGGAGCTACTGGGTCAGCTGTGACCCTGGCCAAACAGAGCTTGGGAAATTAAGGAATCATTGCTTTTATAGAATCCACACTTGCAACTCCCATTGTAATTGGAGCATCTGCCTGCATATGTAGTGCTTTTTTTCAGTATGGGAGAAGAAATCCTTGTCTGTTTGGGGTAACTGAAGGAAATAATATGGGAATAGATGCTAGAACTTTTTCAATATGAAGTGAGGGGAAAATTGTCAAGATCATAGCAATGCAAGTTAAAAATGAAACAGAATATAATTCATTGAGCACTTAAAATGGTGTGAATTATTTGCTGAAGTCTCCTGTTTTATGTAAACACGTGTCCTGCAATCTCAGCTCTGCTCCTGTGGAATGCAGTGTGTCTGTCCATGGCTGCATGAAGAGTGTGTGGTCTCATGCCATAAATATTGACTCACACTTTATTGTGAAGTTCACATGTTGGATTGCCTGGGAACAGAAAGAGAAGTTCCACAAAACCATGTTAAAGGTTTTCTTGGAGCTTCTGCCTAAGTAACCAGACATATTATTATTACGAGCTTATGACTGGGCTTTCAAGTTCTTGACATACATCTTTAATTGCAAGGAATGAAGACACACCATGAGTAAACCCACTAAAATGTGGGGAGATTTCTATTTTTCTAAGTTTTAAGCCACTAACCACTCAAGATTTTGTGTTGCGTTCTTATACTTCTAACTGGAATGATTGTGATCCCTGACCAGTTAGGGATTGTTTTTTTTTTGGGGGGGTGGGCTCACATTCTCCAATAGAGAATAAAGAAATAAACTGGCAGATGGTGCTTGTGTGCTCCTACATTTCCCGCAGTGGCTGCTCATTTTGAGTTACTGCAGAGTTTCATGCCCAGTTTGAGAAGTTCTATTCTGAGTGTCCATAATTTGACAGCTAGCACTGCTTTTTGGAAGTTTTGCCATGCAGGGATACTCTCCAAGTTTCCCTTCACCTCAGTGAAGTGTTTTTTGGGAAGCTGACTGAACATTCCCTGGCAGGGACATTTCCACACACCCAGAGAAAATGGGAAGATTATCCAAGCTACCAAGCATGCACTCTGACTTGCTGTGCTTGTGAAGCTCCTTGACAGCTCCTTGTTACAAGAAGAGGTAGAGGAGAGATCAGCTGCCTGCTAGAATAAGCTTCCAGCCCTGCAGTGACTTCAGGGTGAGGGATTACAGGCTCTGTAAGTGTAATCCACCTGCCTGAGTTCCCACTGTGGAACCAAATCAAATCTATAGTTAATCCATGTGAAGTAATCATTGTTGTAAAGCCATGGCCAGGTGGAAGGATTACAGATAGACTGAGAAAGATTAAATTCATTTTTAAGGTTACAATTGACTGTTGTCCGTAAATGAGTACTTAACAAAGAAACCTGCCAACCGTGTGAACCTGTATTTTTTCATTCCTGTTCCATGGTACTAAACAGAAAAAAAAAAAAATCATTTTATCTTAGTGAATGGAATTCATTAATAAGTGCTAGCAAATTTAGTTTGGAAACACTTTAAACTTATGAATATAACCGCATGAATATGTACAACTGAGAGAAGAGCCCATGGTTTAAGTTGTTAATGGAGAGGATTAAGAAGATGAGAGACAAACTACTAGGAAAAGGAGATGCAGCTTAAATCACCTGCTTTGATTTTATTCACAGCAGACTGAGTGCTAGATCAGAATTCTGCACAGCATTAGTGAGAGCAAAAAGAGGTTTTGTTTTTCAGACTGTGGTAGTTCATGGAAGGGATTCAATAAGACGGCTCTGCGTAACCAGGATCTTGTTGCAGTGAGCCAGAAGACCACTTCCTGTTCTGTGCCCCTATAGCTAATACTTAAATGGCAGAGCCATGGTTTTTTTTCAGCCACCCAGAAAAAAAGTAACTCTGCTTTATCAACTGAATGCCCTTGCTAAATCTGCTGAGATATGTGTAGGAAGGTATCTATTGACAGTTGAAGATCTTTAACCTGGCATTGAATCGTCCATCACTGCATGCTGGATATAATTAGTAAAGTCAGGATGGTTTTCTCAATGTCCTCTAAGTAGATGAGACTCAGACATCCTGGATGTGATATACAATCCTCAGCATTTTCTCTGACACTGACTATGAACTTCTGGTCAATCAGATGAAGTTTTCTTTGTTTTCCATGTGATAAGTGGGAGAAGGAGTTTGTTCTGCCTTTTTTTCAACTGCTCAGTTCTTATTATTGTGTTGCAATTAGAAGAATCTTGAAGAAAAGCCGTGTGCTTGAAGCACTCTGGAGTTCACACTGTGTGGCTAGCGGGAGGAATAGCAATATATAGCTAAACAACTGAGAAAAGAGCAGTGATTCTGGATTGTGCAATGTTCTCATCTTGAGCACAAAGATGAGGCGAACAGTCCAGAACATGGATGTCAATGTTCTATAGGTGAGGATGACATATTTACAGCGTGTTTAGAGGATCAGTGCTCTTTGAACACAGAAGATTGAAATATTTCTTAATATGACCTTACAGCTTTTTCATTTTGCTATTGAGGCCCACCCTTTATTTTGTTTATTAAAGTCTGGTTATTTATAACAAATCAATATTAGAAATACTCACTTCTGTGGAAAGTGTTCAAAGATATTTTGGGGTAACTTGAATTACTGTACTCAAAAGAAGCAAACGTGTTTTCATATCTAATTGATATATATCTACGTTTCAATAGAGTTGAAAAAGGAGCTAATTAGCTCCAAATAAAAAATATTTCCCTTGAAATTAACAGCTGCCACAGTGATTTTAACCAGCTTAGAATTTTCTCAGAAATATATCCTTCTAGACAGCATTTGACTGTTTCAGTTGTTATTAAGTAGAATAAAATCGTTTTGATGAATGGTGAGACATGATCAGAGAAAGGCTTTGATTTCCCTCCAGTGACTCACATATCACGTAGCAAAGCAGTAGTTGTGAAACCTTGGCTTCTGTGATGAATTGCAGCCTGTGTAAAAAGAAAACAGCCGTTTGTGCTTTCTACCTTACATTTTGTTTTTCTTCTTATCTTCAACAATTTCATATGAAATCATGTGAGGAAAACATGAAATATTTTTGAAGAGTTACTTGTAAGCACAAAGTTGCTGTGAAATATACAAACAAATTAAATACCATTTAGAAAATATTAATCTATATTTTGTTAACTGTCTTTTGATTCATGAGTAGTTAATTTAATCATGGGCATAGTTTACAAAAGGAATCGAGCCTGAACAGGTTGAATCTAGTTCATCTAAAAACCATTTTTCAGTACTGTTCCTCTTGCAGTCAATTCCTGTGTGATTTTTAAAAGTGCATGTGACAGAAACTGCAATAGTCTCTTACAGAAGCAGGTCCCTGCTGCCTTCCAGCTTGTCATACAACCCCTCTACTCATCCGCACAGTGGAGCATCCTCACTGAACGAAGCTCCGGAAGAGGATGTTATGTGGTCTGAGGGTGCAGGGGTTGGACCATGTTCTGCACAGAAGCCTGATCTGTGGCATCATTCAGCATGTAGAAGGAAGTAGATACAGACACTGCCTGCCTTGGGACTTGTGGCACAACCCAGCCCCATTGTGTTGCTTTAATGTGTACCTAGGTGCAAACACCTTCCCCCCATCTCAAAACTTCCAGAAGTTCACCCACATGGGTACTACAGTGCTGACCCTCCCTCACAGGAATTAAATGGCTCCTAATATCATTATTAGGGAAAATGTGTGAGCCTGGGAGAAGCAGAGGACCTGCTTTCTATGGAGAGCAGTGATGGGTTTCCCTATTGAGCTTAGCGTTAAAATATCCAATGGAGAAAGCCAACACAAGGCTTCATTACTCTGTTTTTGGAAAGATAAGACCACCAAAATACCACGAGGGCCAGAGATCTTCAGCTGGTAGAAATCATTAAGCTGATGTCCAAAGAGCAGCAGCACAGATTTACACCCCCTGAGGCCAGAGTGGGTGAAGGGACTATAGAAAGTACAAATGAGCTCATGGAAGACAAGTATTTATTTTCAGTGATGTAGAACTACATTTAATTTGCCAGCATGGACTGAGAGTAGTTATCAAGTTTATTTATAATGGTAAGGATAGAAATTCATCAAGGAGAGTTTTTCTCACAGTCTCTGTTTTATATCTGTAGTAGAAGTGAAAAATGACCATTGGAAGTGAAATAGGTTCCTTTATGTAGCGCTGGGTAGCTTATGTTATTGTATTATAAAATACTAAACACATAGGCATTACTTACCTGGGTTAATGGTAACATATGCAGTTATAAATGTGTAATTTACTAATTACCAAAGAACAGCAAGCTCATTAACATCTGTTAATTAGCCTGCATGAATCAAACAGGTCATCTATTAATGCACTATTTGTCATGAAATTGCAAAACTGTTATCTAACTTTTGCTGAGGTTTACGTTGCCTTTCCAGATTAACTGTTACACCTTGATATATTATATGTACCCCTACAGTGTGATTGACATGGATTTCTGGATGGATTTGTCGCGGAGGCCTCCTTGAAGCTGAGCAACATGCGCTGCTCCAGGACCACCTTCCCAGACCTCAAGCACCCACATCGTGCAGTACCATATAAGTTGCTGTAAGTCATTCGGAACTTTGACTACTTTGTGCATTTTATAGGGTATTGCTTCTTTCTCTAGACATTTTTTTAGAGGTATTTCTCATCAGGATAACAGATGCCGGTATGCTTCTCAATTATGACACAGGTGACTGTGATTACCCATCAAGAGCAGCACAGCTGGAACCGTGCTGCAGGGCAGCTGAACTCAGGTGTTCTGCTTCTTACCTAAGTGCCTTAACCTGTGCCCTGTGGAGGTAGGTGTTGCCTGGGCTCATAAGGAAGCTGCTTTCAGGGACAGCATAAAAGCTCCAGGAGGTGCTTTTCAAACAAAGGCAGGTTCACCAGAAGCTTCCGAGTTCAAGGTGGTCCGAGTAGCAGGTTCTCCAGGATTTTGGCTTTTCCTGCATCGATGGAGTCGTTGGTCCTGCAAGAACTGTAAGTGATATTTGATGTTTCTCTCCCTTTCTGAGGCTTGTTTGCTCTATTTAGCCTAGCTGCAAGGGAAGTGGCTGTACTCCAAATCATTACAGGAAAGATGATTTGAAGCTGAGAAGTGACCTTACCTTTCCCCTTTTGGGATTTTTTGGTAGTAAATAAGTAACTAGATGCCTTATGGTCATCGTGTGCAAAAGTTACCTGACTTGTCTCAGTGTAATAGTGTGAAATAAGTAAATTCTGAGATGTAAAAAGCGTTCTTTGGACAAGAAAAAATATCTCTATGTTATAACTTCCCTTGCTTAGGCTCTTTTTATTTTTCCTTCCATTTAATTATATATATATCTATATGTTGATTTCTAGAAAAGAAAGACAAAGGACAGGGGCTTACTTGGATGTTTTATTTTTTCTCTTGGAATAGCTATCAGCTGAGATTGTGCAATCATAGGACAATGAAGTTTATGAGGTGATGAACATGATCATGCATGTAATATAAGGTAGATTTGCCCTGAGAGGAAGTTCGGTTATTGAGTATTAGTTGGGTATGACTTTTTGATTGTGTTTCTTGTCTGTGCTTGTTTGTTTGCTAGGTTTGTTGGTTGGGTTTTGTTGTTTGGTAGGTTCAGGTTTTGGTGGTTTTGTTCTTTGGTTCCTTTTCTTTTTGGAAATGGATAACAGAGGGCCCTGTAACACATTTCAGGAGTAAAATATAACTGTGTTAACCTGATGAGATTTTATGTTGTGCTTTAAATAACTTCCTTTTCAACCTACTTCTTACAATGATCTAGTATTTATGTGGTCAGTAAGAGTAAAAAATATATTGTGTATTTGTATAATGTGACACCACACAACCTTCCAAAATGCTATTGCAGTGCTTTCTTATTGTTCTCTTTAAAGCATGTTTAAGGCAAAGCAGTGTGTGCTTGCAGATGTTACGCTGCTGCTGTGCCTCTTGTACTCAAAGCTTTGGGCTTGCACAAAGCCAGGTAGAGGTGAGGTTAACATGGTCTGTTGTGCAAAATGTGCTTGTACAGAATGAGGGTGTTCTACCTCATTCACATTGGTACCTTCCTTGCTGTGGATAGTGTTCAGTCAGAAGCATTGTAGTATTTGAGTATCATTGGTGTTTGTGCAGTTTCCCTTTTTGTCTTTCTCTGGTGTTCATGCTTTTCATTTTTGTGCAAGATGAATGTTCTGTATGAATATGTTCAGTGGAGTTGGTTAATGTAGGATCCCAGAGATTCCCAAATATTATATGATTTTTTTAGTGTTATTTGGTTTCCCTCTACAGACAGAAAAAACAGTGTTGTGACCGGTAGGTTAAAATTACATCAAAATAGGTGGCTGAGGAGAAAGGGCAGTACTGGATCAGAAACTCTTTGGACTTATTTCCATATACAACATACATCATTAATATTTTCAGTTGCTACAATTACACTGGATTAGAAAACAGTGATGTAAAAGTACTGTGTTTTCATTTGGTAGCTTTCTTATGTGGTATCAAGGCACTTACATGGTACAGTCTGCTCCCTTATATTCACCACAAAAGATCATGCTTGTGAAAAACAATCATGCCATATGTTTCTATATTTACTTGAATGCAAATTTTATATGAACATAGTTGCTTGTGATTTCCGGTGTTCTGTACCCTGTTTAAATATGTATGTTTTCAGCTGCATAGTTTCTATTTCTTGATCACATTGCAATCCACATGCTTTTTTTTCTAAACTTTTTTTTTTGCCATAAGGTAGAATACAGTCTTAGATCATTTTATATGTTACTCATTATGTTTACATGACTCTCCAAAATGATTTCTTCCACTTTTATCAAGGTTATTTATATATTGTACTTAAATGGATGAACACTGTAATGCTGTGTCAACTGGTGATGTCTGGCATCATTTGTTTAAGTTCTAGTAACACCTGGTGGTATTGGCATATTATTGATCATGCTTACTGAAAATCATGTTTTACTGGTGCGAAGTGATTTTTCTCTGCAAAGTATGCCTGTGCTCCAGTTGATTTGTGTTAGCATAGCATGTTCAAGGCAGCGATGCTCAGGAAATACAAGGTTTTGATGAAATTGGGCTGTGCGGGACTTATTCTGCTTAATCAGGCAGTCTGTATAAATGCACTAAGCTTATATTGTGGTTTTTCACAACTGACTACATGTAAGCTAGCTCAGAAATGTTTGCATAGTAACAGCTAGCTAGTTGTCTGTGTGTGTGAGTGGACAGGAGTTGGCACGGAGGAATAGCCTCTGTGGTTCAAGGAGTCCAAAGGAAATGTGGATCTTCCTGGAATTAGAATTATGCCATGCTTTTGGGGTAGAATGTGCTCAGCTCTGGTGCCTCAAGTTCCTCCTTTGTGTTAGAGTGTGCTGGCACAGCTTTTTATGGGACTGCTGTGGACTGAATTCAGGTTTAAAAAACCCCAACAAAATCCTTTCTCCTTTGTTCAGACTATTTTGGTTCATACGTTCCACAGTGCAGGCCCAGAAAGGCTGTATCCGTGTGAGAGGGGCTGGATTCATAGAATGTGCATGCAGGTGAACAATATGGCTTGGGGAGGCATGTGCAGCCAAGAAGGTAATAACTTCATAGGTGGGCCAGGCAAGTACTCTGTGTTGGTGGTTTATACCCTACAGCAGATCCTTTGTGAACTTGTGGATGCTGCTAAGTGTGAGGCACACAGTTGGAAGTGATGATGTTTAACACGTGTGCTTCAGCTGATCCTAAGTAGTGCTTGGCTTGCATCAGTGATACTTGGGTTGGTTTTTGGTGTCTGATTTGGTGCAGGTGAGTGCAACAACCACTCAGCCAACAGCAGCTTTCTCAAAGACCAGAGGTTTGTACTATACCACTTGCTTCTTTTTGTGAATATTTGCCAGTATCCAAAGAGGAGACCAAAGTCTGCAGTGGTGGGATTTTTGGGTTTCATATTGTTGGTCCAAAAGCAGGGTGGTGAGCCCAGTAAGGTGCATCTCCTCTAACACCAGGTATCAAGTGAGTCCTGATTGCTTCCCCTGCTAACCTGCTTGTGCTGCCTACTACCACAGCTTGCTCTTTTAAAGAACATATTCCTTACTGCTTGTCATTCTTACTGGAAGGTCATAGCTTACAAATTAGACTAGTGTAAAAGTCTGTGCAATGAGAAATTTTGTATTTCCCATAACCAGTTCACACTTGGAGAGCAGAAACCTATGTCATCATTTGGAGTCATTCTAGTAAGTGAAGGTATGTGACATTGAATCCCCATCACATTCCCTGTTGCTCATACCTTGCATGGCACTGATTTGGCATTTTTCTAGGCCACGGAGGCAGAACATTTTTAATTATTTTGAGCATGTTTTGTTCCCAGAGGTTTTGGTTTTCCTGATGAGCTTTGAGGTCCTTGTTTGAATCAGTAAGTTTTATTCCAAATTGTACAGATATTTGGATGTATTTGCTAGATTACTTTTACTCTAGCACATGTATAGGGAATAACTACACAACTTTCAGCTTCTGTGTTTAACAGCACATGTCATTGTCAGAACTGCTTTGTACCAGTGTGTTTTCAGTTTCACACTGAGGTAAGCATCTTTGGTGGAAAGCAGTTGATATAGATGGATGGTGAGCTGCAAGCAAATTAGGAGGTGATACCTACTGTCTTCTTGAGTGAAATGCATTAGTGTAAAAATATTCTAAATTGCCCTTTCTGAAAGAACTTAGAACTAGCACTTCTTTCAGCTCTTTTCAGCTTGTGTATAACACAGTAAGCTCTACTACATCACTGCTCTGTTTTTTCTCCTTTGCAAATACCTTTTATTGTTAGCAGGCTGTTCAGATGGTGCACAATCCCCTTTGGATTGTGTTCAGCAGTACTAAATATCACAGCAGCTTACTCTTGACTTTGCTGATGTCAAAACCCAAAATGTTAGTGCTGTTTTTTTGTTTTCTTCTCCTATTTATTTCCGTGGTCATGCTTTTTTAAGCATACCTCATACATTTTCCACAAAGAGCCTGCCAATAGCCACAGCAGGTATTTCAAAGGTCAGCTGGCTGGTTACAAAGATAGTGGGGCCTGAAGCAAGCTCCAGTAAACATGTGATGAAAGAAACTGCCTCTTGACTATGTGTATGACAACGCTGAGGAATGCATTACACAGGAGGGAATTGCAGGGCACTGTGGTCAGGTGTCAGAAGTGCTTACCAAGTTCCAATTTTGCTCTCTTGTGAGGGCCAAGGAGGGAGCCCCTCCATGTATTAACTTTCTCTCTTCCTTATTCTTCTGACACAATTTCCCTAAAGTGACATACTCATTTACTGCAATAGCACTGATGAAAACCAGTCATGAGCTGGGTCACAGAGGCACTGGGATTGTACAGATACAGCATAAAATCCGTCCCAAAGGGTTTATTCATTAGGCAAGGATTTTTATGTATCTCACCTTCCCTTTTAGCTTTTGAGGCCATTGTCTGACATCTTGTCAAACATGCAGTGTTTCAAGGCAGTCCTCTGAGCTATTTACATTATAGGTTAATCTACAAGCTCTATATGTAGAACAAGTGAGCTCTAATATATATGTAACAGGATAACATCTCAATATAGTTTTAATAAGTCTTCACTAGGAACATGGTTTGATATGGAGTCATGAATTGGCACAGCTCTAATCCATTTGTAAAAGGAAATTGAGAAATAGTCTGTTTGTAACATTCTCATAACACAAGTGAAGATTGTTATCCTGCTCAGCTGGTGTTGATGGTGGGTTGAGGAGGACATGTAACCTAGCAGCTGAATAAGGATGACCTTGGCCTGCAGAAAGGCACTTATGTTAACAAATTTTAAGTGCTCTGTTTCCATTGTCATGTTTCCTCATTCCTATTCCATCCCTCTAAATTGATTAATGCTTTGTGTTGCTCAGACAGTGAATCAGTCTGTAGTGTATGTCTAAATCATTCAAGTGAATCCTGCAGAGGACCTTTTCTTCCCCCTGAACACACGAAACCAGGCAGATAACCTGTCTGTTTCTCTGGACAGCATTATCAGCTGTTCTGGTGGTGCTGTAGTTTCAAGTGTTGGGTTGCTGGTTTCTTATTCTGTTGGTGATAATGTTTTTTAGTGGGGTTTTGGTTTGGTTTTTGTTTTCCCCATTATTCAGTACTACTGTTTTTTCTCTTACTGGAACATGAAAGTTGATGCTCACTTGGTCATGGGGGAGCTGCTTAAAAATTAAACTACTGTTACATCACTGGCACAATCATTAATCCTCTGTCAGCTTGCAGCACATGAAAGTCTGCCTCATGGTTTAGTAAAAGGCAGTGAGTAATGATGATTTCAAAATAACTCTATTAACAAAGGTATTTCTCTTTCTTTAAAAGGATTGTAGTGCTCTGAACTAGTTTCTGTGATACAGAATGGAAACATTCATTTGAATGTTGTTAATTAATGGTTGCTGGAACCATTTCTACCTGTATCTCACTCTCACTGTTAAAAAATGTTCATTTTTTATGAAATCCTCTCTACACGCACTAATTTACAGCAAAACATCCCTTATTTTTAGCAATTATTAAGACAAAAGAGTACATTTGTGACATTATTAAAGCATCATCAACATAAAAATTAGTTACCTTATCTGTTCTGTGTCTGCCTAATCCTTATAACCCTGCCACCATGTTTACAAATCCAAATGAATATTATGCAGCCCAGATCTAATTAATTTTGGATTAGCCTTCCAGACACATGTAGTTCTGATCAAAACAATCTGTATTCTCTCTTTTCTGATTAGGATGAAGCCTGACCCCTGGAGTGTTCTGGTTGTCAGGGGATGTGCTGGAGCATGAATATCAATAAGCAGGTTAATCCTTAGGCTGTCATTCTCTTGTATACGCAGTATCCTGTATTTTGTTGTGAGAAACCTTGGGGATCTAGATATTGTCAGAGAGCAAATCAGTTTTGTGTGAGGTGCAGGTGAGACTGATATCTCACTACATGTTAAAGCAATCCGGTGTGATATGTAATGAAAATAATCCACTGAAAAACTTCTCAAAACCATCTGGCATTCTGTTGTGCTCTTCACAGAGAGAAAGCCAACTTGAAGATAGCTTTGAAAGGGAAGCTGAGCTGCTGTAAGGTTCTAAATGGCTAAGGAGAAATTTGGCTGATGGTGTCTGGGTGATTTCTTTGGTTTCATATATCCTCTGATAGGATGCATGATCTGGGACTTCTCTTCAGTGTTCATGGCACAATCATGGAAAAAAATGGCTTCCGCCTGCCCCTGAGGTTAAGGTGGGGTTTGCAACTGGACGCTTCAAATCTTGTGTTTAAAACCCTTGACCAATTACAGTGTTTTGAAGTTCTATAATTTGTCTTTTGTTGTAAGATAACTTCTTTACTAGCATTTTAGCAGACATTCATGGTAGACCTTCTCCTTAGCTATGCTCTCTTGCAATTGAAGATGAACCTTAAACACCAAATCCCATAGTCTTCAGGGTGTGTGTTTACCCTACAGTAATTCAATGATCTGGCTGCATCTGGCACTGCATATAGGCACAGAGAAATCAGAAGAATCTGGCAGTCTGGACTCCTAAGATGAAGCTTTTTACCTTGGCAAAACACATGGGCAAGGCACTTTACACTGCTTAAGCTTTGACTTATGTTGTGCTTTCTCCCTAGAAACTCACTGATCTCCATGCTTGCATGTGATTTAGTAAATAGTGCAGTTTGACAAGAGTAGCACTGGAGAGAAAAACACTCGGTGCTGGCAACCTCATGTCAGTGTTTACCTATTTCACAGGGCTGCTTCTAGCTAACTGTAATCTGGTCCTGTGGCTTGTCATCCTGCAGTTGACTTGAATTATATGTGGTACTGGTACGGACTTTCTGCTTGACTTGATCTTAGAACGGATTCAGTTTGTGTGTTCCAAATCTGCCAACTGTGCAACTGCAGAAGACTGACACCTTTGCTTTATAGGTGTACTCTGAAGTCAACTAAAGTACTAAGGCAGATACCTGCAGCTATAGCTATAACGCTAGCTGCTTTCATGACTAAGTAATTGATCAGCTCTGTTGTAAGATATGTTAGAAGATTTTCTATGATTATTTTTCTACAATGCCTGGACTCCCCATAAAGGGTGCTTAGTTTTATATATGGCATAATGTCCAATCACAATGAAACATGAACAAACAAACAACAGAAACCACTTGGAATTCTGTTTGAAGCACTAAGGTGGTATTTGTCCCCTGGGCCTTACCTCAGTGAACTACTCCCTATGACTTGTTTCATAGTATATTGTCAGTCTAAGAGTAAAATCTGCCTTTGTTTGAATAAGAATTTTTTTCTGCCGGGATGTGGTGAAAAGGACCCTCCTTCCATTTGGCTGAGGAAGCCATGGGTATTACTAAAGCCTTCAGTTTTTCCTATGTGCAGGAATATTCTGCAACAGAATTAACTTCTAAGGCAATAATGAATATTCTCAGCTAAAAATTCCTGTTGCTGGGTGGAGTATATTAACTTCAGTAGTTTCTTGTGTGGTTTCCTGTCTGATCTTCATTCAATCAGGAGTACCGTGACGCCCCTGTAATTTAAGTTTTTCCATGGTCACAGCAATAAGAAAAAGATTTTTGCTTCTTGTGTGCAAGTCTCTCTGTGGCATCTGTTCATTGGGATTTATATAGAACTTGGAGACAATTGAGTTACTTAATGGTTTAAGGACTGGGTTTCAGGTACTACAGCTGCCCACTGGAGGAGGTTGAAGTGGAGAGCTGAGCTTCTGTTTATCACATCATCTGGGCTTTCCTTTGAAGATAAAGTACATCTTTTTGCTTCCTAAGTGAAAGTGGAAGCTTAACAAATCTGCTGATAAAGGCAAGGCAGTTTACTTTTTTCCCTGAAAACATAACCTTTGTGTTTAATGTTGAGATTAGATTTGTCTATCTTTAATTTCTGTCATTGATCTTGCTATATGCCTCTTTGTGAGATTGAACCCCTGCACTTTACTATTGTTCCTCTTCTGGGTATTGGTAGCAGCATGCACTGACTGAGTCACCTTTTCAGTTTTTTTCAATAAACTGCATGGATTGAGTTCCTTGTTCCTTACATTATAAAGATGATTTTCTAGGATCTCATTTCCTGTATACCTGCATTGTTCTTGACCTGGAGCTGTCAACACTGTATGCAGTGCTTTTATAAAGACCTGATACTGCTGTGCAGAGGCAATATGTTGTCCTTGCTTCTCAGTGCCCTTCCAGATATAGAAAGGATGAACTTGCCCTTCTTATCCAGTCTTTGTGCTTCAAAGTAAGCTCACAACTGTTCCGGTTGAACAACATAATTTTTGGTGAACAGTGTTACTTTGGAAATAGTTATGGCTTGTGTTGTTTGTTGGGGGGGTATTTTTTAGGGCTGCTGGTTTTTTGGTTGGTTGATTTTAGTTTTTGGCTTTTTTGTATTGCATTTTTTGTTTTTTTAAGAAAAAATCAAAACCTAAAAAAAAAAACCACAAAAAACCCTATAATGCTCCCTTCTGTCTATATTCGCACTCAATACAATTATTTACGATAGATAGCTCTTTCACGTGCGTAGAGGATTGTTGCATTGAGCCTTTGTCTTTGAACAAGAAGTCCCCCTGCTTCCAGTTACCTCCAAGTTTCTCAGTTGGTATCTTTCCTGTGGCTGGCCACTGCGCTGTTGTTTTGTGTTTTTCAAAGCACTTGAGGTAAAGGAAGCAAAATACTACCAAGGAATATAGCAATGGTCAGAAATGCAGCAATATGAAGTTGATCAGGTGAAAAAATAAAACCCACTGAACATTATTAACCTGGACTGATTTAAGATGTCGTAGTAAAAAGTAATTTTTTAATGTCTGCTCTTTTCAGTAGTAGAAACTGAATCCTTGGTAGCAAGTCAGAAAGTTTCTAGGCTAGGAGTTAAATCAGTAAGGATGGGTAATATCTCAAAGCATGTATTTCATCGGAGTTTTGAAGATGCCTGGAAAAACAAAAGTAATTGGAAAGTGAAGATGCTGTGCCTACAAATGTTCTGTAAATGTGATCATGAGTTTACTGTTAGCATAAAGGCATTTAACAGCACAGGTGGTCTGCAAAGAAACTTCCTTGGAAGGCTGTTACTCCAAACAGAAGCTCAATTACTTTCTTTTTTTCCCTAGAACAGTTTGTAACCACAGGGTGGGATAGAATAAGTAGGGGATGAATATGTTTGCATTTGAATGTAGATAAAATCTTATTGGGTTTTCCCATCAAACCAGAGTCATTATCACTCAGCTGTGCCCCCTCCTGAGTGCAGAGCTCATTCACTCTGACTTAAGGTTACCCAGTGGGTCACAGCTACTGACATGAGCTTCTCACCAGATCATGGAGACAGTCAGTGTCAGTAATTAAATGGCTTTTCCCCTTTCTATGCACTGAGGTACCAACCTTCTAGATCAATGTCAGGTTTTATACCATTTTCCCAGTTACAAAAAATTTACCATGACAAGGCAGCTATATTTATGTACCATTGAAAACGCTATTGAGGTGCCATCTCTTTTCTGATCCTCTTTAATGAGTTATTCTCCAAGGCTGTAGAGTAACTGATTAAGATGGTGTTACAGATACCTTTGATCGAGGATACCTCTGTGAACTTGTCCAGTGAGACACTGCAGGTCTTTCTCTCTGCATTTCAGTCAGGCTTGGCTTTTGTTCAATACACAAAGGTATCTGGTAGCTGCAATGTTCTGCAGCTATGAGAAAAATCATATACCTTTTCTAAAAGTAAATTTATAGGGGCTGCAGGCTGCAGTATGCTTTTGGTAAATATATGCAAATCTGCGTCTATTTGTATGCTGCCAGATATGATTAAGGAGCAGAGATGCCCAAATACCTTGGGGGGAAAAATTCGTCCCCAAGGCCCAGCGGCTGCACATACTTAAGCATGGGCTTAATTCTGCATGTGTGACCAGCATTACTGTGAATTTAATAGATGTGGTGTTAGCATACATAGAAGCAAAAGCATGAGTAAATCTTGGGGAGAGAGAGGTTTATGTGTGAATCTCAGTGTAAATTGAACAGACCTTGTAATGCACAGAAGAATGTGACCTCAAATCTGTTAGATAGTGGAGCTGGGTTTGGGATTCTTTTCTGCTTTTGAGTGGAATCTGGAATCAGTCTTTGAATAGGACAAACTGGAAAGGAGAGGAAATGAGGCTGCAAAAGCAATATAAAGATCGAAAAGTGCCAAAAAGAAATTGAATCTGATCTCTGTTGCTTTGGTTTCTTATTTTACCTGTGCTGTTGCCTGGTGAGTTGTCATTGAATGGAGTAGTTGAAAGAATTTTTTGGGACTGTACTGCATTGTTCCTCACTCTCTCTTAAATTGACATAGCTGAACTACTTTTTATAACTAGCTATTTCTTGTTATTTTTTATGAAAAGCAAGGTCTGCAGATATTCGAATTAATGTGTTTATATTTGATTTTGCAGTGTTCAGACACTCTTTGTGGCCTTAAAAACTTTCTGAGTCAGATCTATTGTGCTAGACACCATATGGTTTCTTTAGTGTGTGGCTGTCAGTTCCTCACTGAAATCACTGTTTTAAGCTTGAAGTAGATGGCTGTATTGAATTTAAGCTGTAAGCTAACAAATGCCTAAACGTAATTAGTGAGAAGAATTAAGATTAGTGTAAACTAGGAAATACGCACTAAGGACAGAACTGGAAATAAAAAAACTCAGCAAAAATTCATGTTATGACAATTCCTCTTTCAGTTTGAAGAAACAACCCAGGGAAAAGATTAATTGCACTGCTAAGTACTGCAGCTTCTAGTAGCCAAGAAACCTAGAGGGCTCAATTCATCTTTGTGTTTTGTCTTTACAAGTCAGTGTCAAATGATGACGCAAGATAAGAAACACTGATGGATGGGATTGAGTCCTGTGAATGGTTATGACACTGTAAGTCTGGGCTGGTTTACTGACCTTGGTGTAACACTAGTCTATGGCAGCTGAGAATTTGGCCCCTTGTTGAAGTCATATAATCTTTCTCAAGAGATGAGTCAGCATTACTCTGTGTAAGGTGCTGAAGAAAGCCTGATATCTAGACAGGAAGGTGAACTCTGTCTCTTGTGTTCAGAACATAAAGATAAACTAATGTGTCATGATGGGGAGGAACATGCATTGCTTCATGTACAAAAGAAGGTCTCAATCCCAATTTTGATTTTATATACAATGCATATTTAACCAATCTTGTGACAAAGGCGCAATATTATAGGGAGTTTTAATAGCAATTCCCCACAAGGTCCGTTTGAGCAGTCTCATGACAATATAGCTTGTTCTTGCTGTCTAACAAAAACATCCTAATCCCTCATGAATCTGTCATTCTGGTTATACTAGACAGATACTGACTTTTTTCATTTTGCAATCATAATAAAAAGTGCTGGGATTGCAGAAGGCTTACAGCTGCTGCCATCTCATGAACAACTTTGTTAAGCGTTCATTTGAAGCAGTTTACCATTTCACCAGAGGATGTTCCTCCTCCCATGCAATGCTGCTTTGCTATCACAATGTTCTACAAAGACTGTTTCTCTCCCCTTCTTCTGAACTGCACGAGGACATTAGCATGAAAACGAGGACTTTGTTTCTTAAGTGTTCATCCGTTCCTCCAGCTTATCCTCCCACCTGAAGTCCTCATCTGTGGCATCAATGAGTTGCAGTGGAAATTGGTTTGATGAGGCTGTTTAAGTGCAATCCACTTCCATATTATATGCAATAATCTGTCTATAATTATAGACCTCCCTTTATTATGAATCTTTTAACACTTTTTAAGTTCCCTCAGTCTCATAATTCAGCTTCATTGACCAGAAGACAAAGAATTCCACCAGCTGCAGAGTTAAAAGCATGATGCTGTTGGCTTTAATCTCTTTTAATCATTAAAATATAAATTAGCGTTTGTACTCACTACTTTCCGCACAGCTTTTTCTTCTGGGTTTCTCTCATACTCTGCCTCTCATCCTCTGCTCACAACTGCCACCTGCTTCTTCTGGTGGCCCGCCTTGTGCCAGGGAGGAGATTCCTTCCCAGTGATTAACAAAAACAAGGGTGCAGGGACTTGAAGCAAGAAATCATAGAAGCAAGAGAAGACGGTGTGAACAAGTACAAAAGAGTAACTCAAAGAGTGAGGATGTCTCTGACTAAGAATTCTCTTTCAGTATGTCAGTTTTTAGCAACGGTATTCCTTTAGGAAATAAGTAAAGGTTTGCTGCTGAGGCCTTTAGCCAAAATTGGATGCATGGTATGCAGCACCCAAGTGCTATATTTCCTTGTGAAAAGATCAGCAATATGCTTGGCAGTCCCTTGAGTTGTGATCTCTTGTACGTTACTGCGGCTATTGTTGGTTATCATATGTCAGTGATTTAGAATGCATACAGATATCCAGACTGAGGGACATAGATTTCTTTGCTAACTGCTAAGACCTTTTTTTCCAAAAATATGTTATTTTTAGGTGAAAATTGTCTTTTTAACTCTGCAAAATCCATAAACATACATTATTTGGTCACAGTTTTTGTTGCCCAAGATCCTAGATCAGGAACACATTTTTCCACTGATAGCTGCATCACCATCCCAGCAAAGAATATCTTTGGAGGGAAGGATACATACCTTTTAATAGGATGGTATATTTCAAACATCAGAATTTGGTACATGGCTCTTAAGGCTCGCGACTACACAAAAAACTCTATTGAAGCCCACAGGGCTGAAGCTGTTTAGTATCTGAGCACCTCTGAATGCATAAGTGCACCAGATAGGAAATTCCAAGCCAAGTCCCATGATCATGAGAAGGTGCAACTGTTGCTTAAGTGTGTGACAAGTCCCATTGATTCAGTGTGAGTCCTCAAGTGTTTAAAATTAAGCATTTGCTTATGTACATAGAGCTGGTAGTTCAGGGTTTAAAACTCTACTCCTGACAGTTTTGGCAACAAGAGAAAACAAATGTATTCATTATTCACCTATGGGAAGCAGAGAGGAAAAGTCATGGATTTGGGGCGATAGGCACCTCTAAAAATGAGCAATGTGTGTAAGAGCTCTGGCTAAAGACAGTGCTTTACTGAGTCATGAGAAAAGCTTAACTCATGGCAAAATAATGTAACATATTCAACTGAATTGTGTCCCTTATGGAGTCCCTAAATGATATGCAAAGGGATGATCTTACTTAAGAAAGGCTCAACCTGTTGGCTAAAAATTGCTGCTTTTTCTTATGCATAATATCTGAGCTACTTTCCACGTTTCCTAATGTACAAGATAAATTTTAAGGTTAAAATCAAGGGAATTTATTCTGTGTCTGGATATTGTGTATTCATGGTTTATCCTCAAACATTGAACATGATATAGTGTGGTTCATGGCCAAGTCTTAAAACAACGCTTTTCTTATTATTAAAAGCAAACACAAGAAGACTCTTAAAGGCTAAAAAAGTCTATCTTCTATGATACTGCTCAGGCTAGATGACTTAGACATGTCAAACTATGGCTATATTGAAAACAGATTTTTGCTCAAATAAATGCTGAGGTAAAAATTTTGCACTCTGCCAGAACTCTAAAAATATTTCTCCTAATTTTGACAATATTAAGAAAATCTTGGTTTGCTTTACCACGAATTAAAACTGGCAATACATAATTTGTATTGTCTTAAAAGGCTGTCCAGAACTCTATTTCTGTTTTATTTCAGTCAGCCCTGAGTTGGAAAGGGACAATAAAAATAAGCAACAGGGCACGTACTTGGGTATTTGAGCAGAACCCTGGTAAGGAAGACTCAGTGTGGTTTATTATACCTTGGGTACTGTAAAGCTAAGCACATATGATTTCAAAGGGCGCTAGAGCATCGTCTCCAATACAATAGGAACATCAGGCATAGTGGCATTGGCCGCCTGTGCTGGCAGCAGGGTAGTCAAATTTTGTGCCAAAAGGCAAGAGAATAAATTGAAGGGGTGATAGGAGGGAGAACATTCCTGGGCAAAGGCGCAGCAGAGCTGCACTTCGGAAGGGCTGAGCTCTGACCTGCGGTCCCCTGCCCTAGCTGTGCTGATAGGCAGTGCCCCAGACACTGCTGTATGCCTGGCATTGCTGCTGTCAGCTGATTACTACATTAAGCAACAATGCTCTGTTGCAAATACAACTCTTGTCTTAACCAAGTCAACTGCGCAGAAGGTATCTTTTCCTGATGAAGAGGTTCAGCTCAGTTCTTATTCAACAGAGAGCCTTTGTTGGTGATACTTTTTGTAAACAAAGATTTAAGGCCTTGCAAGATGTGTTTTTTTTTTAACAGGGAGTGCAGTACTGTTTTCTGGGAGGGGAGGGTTTGTAAGAAATCCAAGGAAAACTCAATCCAGGCTTTGCATCCCCCTGGGCAGAACTGCTTTCTTTGCAGAAACCACATGAAGATTTGGGGGCTTCTTAGGGCCACCAGAGGATATGGCACAGCTGGGGGTGTTACACTCAGCAGATGTCAAGCTGGGGAAGGCCTACTTCCCATCTCATATCAATGACAAAGGCTATTTTGTCAGTGGTGTATCAGTTCCATTGTCAAACATTTCCTTCTTCACTGGATGTTGCCACCGCGGGACCAGGCTGTTAGGAAGTGCCCTCTGTGCAGGTGGCAAGTTAAGAGTCATAAAGAGGAGGTGGTCCTAATAGTACTTGCAAATACTTAGGGCAATATTGGGAAGACCTGATGTGTAAGTGGGACAGCCACAGAGGATGCGTGTATTGGGGAGGGGGAGCTGGCCTTTATAGAACAGGAGAAACCTAATCTAGACATCTTAAAGCTGTTGAGCTATGTGAAGGTATAATTTGTATTTGTAGTTTCTTATGGAAAAACAATATGAGGAAGAAAGAAAAAGAGAATTAAAAACATGGAGATACGCAAAGCCACTACTTCTTAAAATGTACGGGATTACTGTTGTTCATTTTCCATAAGGTGGTTTTTTTTTGTTGCTGTTTTTCACTGGACCATGTAGGAAGTCAGTTATCATGGTTCAATCTCAGTCACTCACTCACACCCCTCGGCTTCCCACTGCCTGGGTGGGATGGTGCAGAGAACTGAAAGAATGCAAAACCAGTAGGCTGAGATAAAAACAATTTAAAAAGTCAAGTACATAATAATATCATAGTCATAAGGGAAATAGCAAGGGGGAAGAATATGAAACTACAAAGGAGGAAGGGGGGAAAAAAATAAGCAGCAGTGATGGGCAGTGCAATCGCTCACCATTCACCCACCAAATACCCAGCTTGACCTGAGCAGCGACCAGTTCCTTCGGGGTAAATCTTCCCTCCCTCCTCCACGTTTATCTACTGGGCATGCCATGCTGTACTATGGAATACCTTTGGCTAATTTGGGTTAGGTGTCTGCTCCCTCCCAGCTTTTTGTGTTCCTCCTCGCTAGCAGAGCATGAGACAGAAGTTATTGATCAGGATAAGTGCTACTGAGCAACAACTATAACATCCGTGCGTTATCAGCATTATTACCAGACTAATGCCAAAACACAGCATTGTATCCGCTACTAGGAACAAAATTATCTCTGCCAAAACCAGGACATCAGGACATTTAACTTGGTATAATCGTTAGTGTACGGTGGGAGCTGACCCAGGCATCTGTTTAACAACAGCAGTGGGATAACTGCAGAGGAGTGGGACTGATTTAAAGAGGACAAAACCCTTTGCAGTAGAAGCTGGTATGAGAGCATTTTCCTATTGAAGCAGGTCAAAAACAGGTACCTGTATAGGTTGTGCCTTCATTTCTTTCTATAAATAAAGGGTGTTTTGTGCTTTTAGGCGTATCTCCTTTGCTCGCTTTCTATTTTTGCTAGGGTTCCTTACCACTTCATGGTATTACTGATCATAAGAGGAAGTTTCTCAGCCTTACCCTACCACACATCTCTCTTAAATACTGGAGTGAAATAAATACACCTCCATAAATGGCTTTTTTTAAGGGTTTCTTTTGAGTGCAGCACTGAGAAAAGACACTAGGTTGGTTGACTCAGTGCATGAAGCTTTCATTTATACATGGAATAGGTACAGCAGGATTAATGATGGGAGAAAATAAAATCTCAAACGCATCTGTGTTAGAGGGTAGTTCACAGAATCACAAAATTGGGGATGCTTAAGCTTGACCCTTACTCAAAACAGGGTCAGGTGCAGCTGCCTGCTCAGGCAATGCCTAGTCAGTTTTCCAGTATTTCTAAGGATGGAGATTTCGTAGCCCTTTTGGGCAACCTCTGTCAGTGCTTAGCCTCTCTCAAAAACACCCTGCAAAACCAAACCACCCAAAAAATAACAAAAATAACCCACAGGTTTTAATTATACTTAAATGGTTTCTTGTATTTCAACTTGCGCCTATTGTTGCCTCTTGAAGTTTCACTGGGCTCCACTGTAAAGAACCTAACTCCATTTTATTTGCTTCTCTCAGACATGTAGACACACTGATAAGATCCCCTTGAGTGTTTTTCAGAGCTTAATGGCCCCAGCTGCCTCTGCTTCTCCTTGTCCCTTGATTATCTTCACAGCCCTTTGCTGGACTCAATCCAGTAAGTCCATTTCACTTCCACTTTCCATTATGCTTACCAATCCTCCCCAGGAATTGAAATTTTGGGTCTGGAGCTTAAAGTAATTCTGCTATTGCTAGCCCTGGTGTTATTCCTATTATTTATCACCCCAGGCTCCCATGGGAGTTAGTGCCGTACAGCTGACCAATATCTTGGCTTTACAATGAGGAATATTCTTCTGCAGAAGCAGCACACCTATTTAGCCCTACATGGGAGGATGGTTTTCCTCTCCGTCCTAAGGCCCTGCAGGTATTGTTTCACACAGTAGGATGTTGGAATACTTCCCAATAACATATAAAAACTACTGAGTTGCTAAGAATTTAACTATGCCTTTGTTAGAAAGAAGTGAATACGGATTTGACCATTTCCAAGGATTTGATGTTTGATCAGCTGTTAGATGGGTTGGAGTCCTAAGCTCCAGGCACCTTTTGTGTTGATGTTTCAAGTAAATTTCAACTCTTAAACAAAGCAAAAAAAGGCCAAAAACCCACCAAAAAAAATCAAATTGAAGTCAAAAGGCAGTGAACTTGCATACAAGTTTGTGAATTTCCATTAAAATGATTTTTACTTCACGCTATTCTTTCATTTTAAGTCTTAATTTTTCTTTGTCCTTTAAATAGTTTATTTGTCTAGATATGTCAAATAAGAGGGATGCTGCATGCTGCCAGGTGGGATAGTTTGACAGCTACTTGAGTGAAATGTATTCTTACGCACTGTGTATTGTGAATTAATCATGTGTCACTGAGTTTTATGCTTTTTGTGTTTAACAAGAGCTACATGCTGTAAATGGGGAAGTATTCAAAATCTGACTAATAAATAGGGTGTTATAATTTGAAAATATTAGGGTATGTTTTACTTTCAAAGCTTAACTGTAATGGTTTTCAACATAGTATACCATTGCTGGTTATATGGGATGATTGATAACTTCACAACTAGCAAGCTTAATTCAGTGACGAGTGAGCGATTGGTGAATTACTTGTTTCTGTGTTTAGCCTGTTCTCTATATCACAATGAGGATGCAACTGAGCAAATGGAGCATTGACTGCAAGCGGGTGGATATACTTCTCTGAATATAACATTGATGCCTACATACAAAGAGAGGTTCCTGTCTTGCTCAAAGTGTTAAAAAGCTCCTACTCAGTTGTAATAGGTTTGGACAAGTTTTATAAGCATGCTCTCTTCCACAGAAGTACAGAGGGGGAATCTTAATGAGCAAACAGCTAGTCTTTTGAATTCTGAAAGGAAATATTAAGTGGGTGTGTTTGTGTGTGAATGTATTATCTATACCTCAAATATGAACCCATATATGTATGCATTGTAAGATAAAACTTACAAAGTGCCTTTTTTTTCTTTTTCATAAGAAATTAATTTATCACTCTACATTTCTTCCAGCTGTCTGTAGTAGGGTGATTTATGAGAAAGGATTGTTATTTTGATTTAGAGTGAAACTAGGCACCGAAGTACATTGACGTTATGATAGATATTTCCTGTTATCTTTGAGAAGACCACCACAGTAACACATTTCTGTACCCTCCTAGATCTGTTAGAACCTTCTCAGTGACTCTCAAAAGAAGTCCCAGGCTCTGATTTCATTTTTTGTTCTTCTTTCTGGGGCATGTAGGAGGGAAAATTAGGTATAAGAGGGAGCTGGTGGGGCATGACCCAACAGCAAATGCGCTATAAACTTGGGGAGAACATTGTTGGCAGAAACAATTGATTTTATAGTGAAGAACACTATTCCTTCTGCTAATCACAGCTGCTCAGGTCTCACTGTGAAGAAGAAAGGAAGAAGGCAGATATTTGTTATGCAATGAAACAAACCTTAATTTGTAGTTTAAAAGGTCTTGTGTTAAAAGCTGAGGCTATTAAAATACTAGCTTTAGGGGAGCATTAGCTCTTCCTTCTTAGAAAATCTATGTTAATAGAGGATGTGGGGACTGTTTCTGGATGTGTTTGTCAGCCTAATGCAACATCAAACCCATGACCTCTTGTCGTGGTTTTCAACATAGTATTCAATTGCTGGTTATATGGGACGTTTGGTAACTTCACAACTAGCAAGCTTAACTCAGTGAAGAGTGAGCAATTGATGAATTACTTGTTTCTGTGTCTAGTCAGTTCTCTATATCACAATGAGGATGCAACTGAGCAAATGGAGCTTTGACTGAATTGACTTTTTTTCAACTCTGAGCTCTGGGTCTAAATTATGATAAAATAAGAATTCCCACCGTTCATTTCAGCAGATTTTATGTACATAATACATAGGGTTATAATAGTTGTTAATGAATGATGAGAAGTAGGTCATAGATCATTATTTTCACTGTTACATTGGTTAAATAAGGATCAGTTCTGTTTATACCTGCTTCACGACCATAACAGAGAAATTGGAGAACAGGGGAAGGACAATGACTTCTAATTCAATCATATGGACTGTGAGCAGAAACTGCTGTATGTAATGGTATACCTTGTGTTCAGAAGAGGGGAGATTACAGGGCGTTTAGTTTTGGTCCTTTAGATTCTTAATGGAAGCTGGAGACCTCTGTAATGAGGGAGCCTTTCTCCCAAGAGCAAGTGAGACAGCAATGAGGTCATTCAGAGTCATGGGGCTTAGAAATAGGCCACAAGATGAAATTCCAAATTATTATGAGAAGCAAGTACATGTTTACAGTGCCTGTGTTTATGTGGAAATCCCTTGCTTTAGTTTGACTATTTCTCTTGGAGCCATTTGACCCCTGGAGGGAATCTTCAAGAACTAAGTTTGGAAGAAATATACACATTTGGCTAGTTGAGTCAGATGTTTGGATTTGTCACTCCCCTTTCTTACATAAAGACTGGGCTCAGCTGCTCGTGAGGGTTTGCTAGTCAGACCAAGGAGACTGGTTATTCTATGTTTCCTGCCTTGTTTTTTTTCCGGGAGACCTGATGCTTTGACCTCTCTTAGCTGTTATGTTCAAAGTTATAAACTGCTTGGGGTAAGTACAGGAGGCTTGAACTGTCTAATGGCTGTTCAGTGAACGAGTTTGAACTCGAATGGTAGCTGAAGGAAAAAAGGATAATGTCTCCAGATTGCCCCAAGGGAGAAGATACTCAAGTTCAATGACTAAATACTCAATAACTTCATAGATCAAACCCAAGAGGGAAAAAAATGAAATTATTAATTTCAAACAGTGGTGAAAAATACAGCTGCCCAACAGAGTTTTACCTTCTTGTTCTTTCTTTTTGCTTTTTTACTAGCTAGTAAAATAGAGTAAGGTTTTTCCACCAAAGATGAGGTACCAGTTTCAGCCCAACAATAGCCCTGTTGTTGCCAAACAGGAAGCATAATTATGTAATCATCCATGAAAAATTGAAATTATTAAATATGAATCAAGATAGAGTCTTTAAGTGTTATCCATTTTGCCTATAGTTAGGGTTTTTTTCTCTCCCATCTGATTTCTTGTGTTGTTCTCCACTCTCTTTAAGAATCTGGCTATACCTAACCTGCCTTGAGGAAGGTATTGTCTAATTAAAAATGCTTATGTATAGCATTCAGTTATGCTTTCTCATTGCTCTGCAAGGATAATACATTTTTAACTCAGCCTATTGGGAAAATAACTGATACAGCTTCCATAAGTAACCCACTGACTCAGCATGAGCCAGTGAAGTAGTTCAAAATCATAAATGGGATTTAAACAGTAGATTATTTTATGTCCCAGAAAATGATGATACTTATTTTCTTGCCTTCTATTATCCAAATCTCATGGACTGGATTTGGGCCTTGTTCCTGAGCATGAAATCTGGAAAGATGTTTTTTCAAGATGTCTTACTTTTATCTTTGATTTCCAGAAAGGGTAGCTTCCAAATAACTGACATTGGACAGAGCAGCACCGTTACCCAAGGTGATGGGTGACACAGCAGCTGCCATGAGTTGTTTAACTAGCAGGCATTTTTCCTCCGTGTATATTTTGCGTCCAGTCTGCTCCGCTTACATCTTCAGGATTTAGCAGGACCAAATAGCTTGGAAAATACATTACTACATGCATGCAAAATGGAGAGCTATGTAAGACCTCTCAGAGCTGAATGCAGAAGCAGCATGTGTAAGGAGTATGTCACAGTCATTGCCAAATCCTTCCTCTATACCTTGACTTTCTTGTTCCAAGTATATACAGTTCTGCACATTTGCATGCTCATTGTTCAAGCTTTATCTTTTACAAGGCTTACTTCTAGTGTTACCTGAATGGCAGTTTTGATGTGGGTTATACCTCTTCTCTGCACAAGAGAGAAGTACTCTAGAGGTTGTCATGCAAGTGGCTACCCAGACAATCATGGCTTCATGCTCTTGGAGGCCCACACCACTTTACTGAAAGGAAGGATGTGGCAGTGGCCAAGGTGATGGTAGCCATTTGTATAGCCTGATACCTGCTTCCACCTCCTTCCCTCTTTCATATACAGTAATAATAGATTAGTGCTACGTATGTTGGACATAATCCTCAAAGT
The DNA here is from genome assembly GCA_032466535.1 of Forpus xanthops. NCBI lineage: Eukaryota > Metazoa > Chordata > Aves > Psittaciformes > Psittacidae > Forpus > Forpus xanthops. Next base: position 143,285 of record JASSUY010054917.1, read on the forward strand.
AAAGCGATTACACTGTATTGCAGTTTAGGCTTCACTCGCATTTTAATGCTATAAGATTTCAAGCCTGCCTAACTGGGCCCATAGGTATGTCTTAGTCTGGTGCTTGTTTTGCACGTATGCAGGAGGGGTCTTCTGGCAGCTGTGTGCACTCTGTGCAAGCTGCGCAGCTTTCACTTACTCAGACAAGAACCACCCAGTTAGTCTGAGACAGTTGAGCCTCGGCATTTTAATAGATCTGTTTGCTTTTAGCCTTCATCACGTTGTTATACCCGGGAGAAGGCAATTGTAATTTTCATATTGAATGGAAATGCTCTAAACTAAACACATTGCTTTGAATCAAAGCAGCCCAAACTTGAAAGCCTTCATAAAGTAGAAACAGGTGTAGTCAGCTGTTTAAATACTTCACAAGTTGTTTGACGCATTGCCACAGTAGTCCGACTCACATTTGAAAGTTAGGCATTTGCATAGCAGAGTGAGATCATAAATCATTTTGGACAGCATGTTATTATTTTGTTAGTTCCTGTGGATTGATGGAAACAAGTAGCTGCAATGAAGCAGTGTAAGCCAGCTCTGAACATGTATACATGTTTATGATCATTAAAGCAAAGAAAGGAAAATAATTTTTCATTGACAGTGATAATAAGAATCAGATGAGTTTTCTCCCCGGCTGTGTTATTTTTGTTTCCTGTTGGTAAACTAGGAGTTGCTTGGTTGAAGAGGCTCAAATGTTTACTTAAATAACAAGTCAATAGGGCACCTTAATACCACATTAAAGAGAGCTCAGGCATTGTGTTTGCAGAAGTGAAATCTAGATGTTACAGAGCACTCTGAATCATGCGCTATCTGGATTTTCTTGTTGTCTTTTGAATAACTGTTACAAGCCATGACCTACGATCTTTGTTTCCTAGAAGTACACACAACTCTGTTTTATGACATGCTGCAAAATGGATGAAAATATTAATCTAAAAGAAAGATAATTTAATAGAGGAAGAAGGGAGAGAGCCAAGCATTATGTTATAGTTTTTTCTGATGAATGTTCTGTATTTCATGTTTATGCACTTCAGCCAAGAGTGTAACTCACCTCTTTGCGTAAGCCTATGGTGGCTTTGTTTTTAGGCAGATTTGTGACAGTAGTGAGTGAGTGATTTTCCAGGCTCTGGCAGTTGTCATATTCATGGGTAGTAGTACTGCCAATGAGCATACATATGAACATGGCTATTCAAATTCCCCATAACACCAGAGTACTGGATTCATAGACTGGCTCTCCTAAGAAGTTGAGTGTTATTATGTTTTGTTGCTCTGGGGGTTTCAGTTCATTTGTTTGGGGCTTTTCCTTTGTTATTTTTACAGTTTTTGAAAGTTTTTATTTTGGAGCCAACATACCCAATAGAATCTGATCGCCTTTGATCCAAAGTAGTCAAAGATACCAGATTTCAATAACTGCTGTCTTTTTCGGGGGAATAGATCTGCTTGTGTTGTTCAACAATTGGGACTGACTTGCATAGTTACTCAATAAACAATATGTATGAGAAACTGTGAAATGGAAAGCAAAATGCACATCATGCCTGGCTTTTGCTTGAGACAGGCCATCTGATAACTCCACTCTTGCCTCCTGATAGGTGAAGTAAATAAGAAAGGGGAAGTACTGAAGAAAACAGACTTGAAAAACAAGTTAAAATGCTAAAGATTTTATGGAGAAAGAAGAACCTAGATAAAAGCCCAAAAAGCCTATGGTGTGCAGTGCTGAGAAACCTTTATTCAAACATATAAAAGAAAAGGGAATATTTTTATTAGGCAGTTAGTGGTTTATTGTCAATAAAATAGCATCAGGCAATTGAGACCAGCTATAAAGAAAGCCAATCCTCCATTTCTTGAAAACACTCTAAAATTTCAAAAAGGAAACTATCATCAAAATCAAAATAACAGCTTCATCATGCAAAAAAGGAAGAGGGAAAGGGAAATTCCTGTCATTTTTCATCTGAAAAGAAGGATAAGAAGTCTTTGTCTTCTGTTCGCTTTCCCATTTGCATGTTGTCAGTGCTGATAGCCACACACATACAGTTGCAGCATGCTCAGACTTGATTACTCTCAAGCTTCTTAGTTAGGCTTAAAAACATAGATCTTCCAGAAGAGAGGAGTAAGAGAGAAAGCTAACTTGACTGTTAACTGTTACAAGTCTTAACTCTTTTAAGTGCTACTTCCTGAAATTTTAACACTGCCTACTCTATATCCTGTTTTCCCACAGGAATTGACAATTGGATGATGGGACAAAATTCTCTGCTTCTAATATCCATGTGTCAAAGCTTATTTAAATGCAAATAGTAACCTTAAATACTTTTTACCAATTTACTTTTGCAATCCAAGAGCCACAAAAGGTCTAACTGAACTGATATGCAGAAGATTTTTCTATCAGTTTATGATATTTCTTGAAACCAGATCCAAATCCAACCTGTGTAATTTCTATATGATGTAAATATCATTGAACATATAATGTAGCAAGTTAGCAGAAAAGGTAAGTGTAATAGATAGCAAAAGGTGGCAGCCTGTTTTGTTGCCTCCTTCCAGATCATTTTGTTTCAAAAACATTGAGGTTATTAAAACTCCGAGCTGCCAGTGAATCTGGTCAAAGAAAGTGAATTAAAAGAAGATCAGATTTTGTTACATAAATATGTAAAAGCTGAGTCAAAATAAGGAGGAACTGTCAATGGTAACATTTTATTTCTGGATGTACTTACAGAAACTATTCAAGCCCTTGATGTATTTAGAAACGAGGCAACTGCTGATAACTGATTTTACGGAGGAAAAGGTTCCGTATGAAAATAACGCCAAAATATAATTACGTTTGGTACAACAAACCACTTAGGCACACACTACATATTATAATTTGGTTATCAACGCACTAAGGCATTTGAGTTCTATCAATAGTACTACTTAAAAATTAATTCAATGAGCTGGTGATCAATCTTGCTTGATCCAGTAAAGCACTCAAGAATGTGCCAACTAAGATGTTACACTCCTGGTGTCACCTGAATTCTGTTGCTTAACCTGGTATGCTTAATCTCATTTGTTCCAGATCACTTTTATGCATAAATTTACTCCTTTGACATCATGGGACAGATTTGCTTTTGTGTGCAGCCTTTGCCCTAAACTATGGAGTTGAATGATCACAAAAAATCACAACTGAATGAAAAATAGCAGCAAAAGTGATGAAGTTTTCATCTCTGGTAAAAGTAGAACTGATGCAATGAATAGCAGTACTTCAGGCAGCAGCTGAACTGGGTAAACCTCCCACATTTAGGGTGATGAGATTGGTAATAGAGCTTGTAATTTTCATTTTAGTTCTGCCATGTATATAACTTCATGGGTGATGATACACTCCCAGGGCAAATGGGAGGTATGCTCTTCTTTTTTGATGAGGAGATTAGGTTGAATACAGGGACATTTGAGAGATTACTGTAGTAGAGTGCTTTCAGTAGCACTGGGTGCCTCCAAATTTTACTGTCACTAAAGAAATGTAAGCTCACCAAATTAAGATAATTTTCATCAAATCAGGATGTTTTAGAGACCCAAAGCTTAAATGGGATCAAAAAAGGATTAGGCAGACTTACAAAGGAGTCATGAATTATTAAACACAATGGTTCACCAGGTCACTGAATGAAGTCCCTAATCTGCAGTTCAATAAGATAATGAACACTGTAGATTTGCTTTGAATCTTCAGTATTTCCCTTAAGTACCCAGTGTTGATCAATCTGAAAGAGAAAATATTTGGCTCTGTGTTGTATCTCTTGGCCTAACTTTATACTCGGTGATGTCTTCACCGTCAAATCAGGTAAAACTCTGCAAAGGGAAAGCAATTCATTGTCATCCCACGTGTGAGTGTTGAGAAATAGTTTGTTATGGATAAGATGATTGAGAAGTCTCCTACAAGCATCCAGAGAAGACATGCTGCAAAGAGCTATGGTTTAGGACATACTTTTTTGTTCCTGTTGTTCTTATTCAGAGTATTTAACTGAAACATTTCTATCTTCTACTTTAGACTTTCTCAATGGTGCCAGTTACCCAAATTAGATCACTGTTCTAATAGTTACTCCTCCATAGAGGATTTCTGAAAGGGGAAAATTGTATTTCAACCCATTTTTAGATCTGAAGGAAACTGCCTTGTACTTGCTTATAAGTAAACATAATCTTTGTTTTAACTGATGATTTCCCAAACAATTAAGCAAAATAAATAGAATAACTAGAAGTCTCATTTAGATGTTACTTCTCTGTAGCCACAGGTCAGACCTTTAAGTGTTCTTGGGGCAAATAAGGCCACAGACAAGTCCTAAGAACCATTATTGATAACTGCGAACTTCACTTTGGAAAATAACTTCAAATTTCCTTCTAACCAAAAGGAAATTGTGTGGGATCCTTCTTCTAGAGACATAGTCAAACAATGCAGTTGTTTTTCCATCCGGGATGATTTCATCAGTGGTATCAGCCAATGACAGATATTCATATAATACATTACTCTTGTACTTTGACCATTGCAATTCTTTTATTTTCTTTTCCTCTAAATAGATTTCATTGTAGCTTAATTATATCTGAAAACTGTCAATTTTTCATTTGCTATATGGATCATATTGTCTATAAATTGATTCAAGTTGCATGTCTTGACTGACCCTTACGCAGGCAGTAATTACAATAAGTAGTCAGCAGTTTCTCTGGCAGTTATCCCCCATGCTGTTATGGCTGAGATAGACGGATGTTCTGCAAAGTTTCAAGTGAGATTTTGCTTTTTGCCAGACCTACTGGTACAATCAGATCTAAAGCGTAGTTTGCTACCCTCAACTTTGGAGGTACTATGTCTTCCCATAAGCTACTTAAACTAATAGTTTGACTAATATTTCTTGTGTTACTGCCCTCATCCTTTGACACACACAAGTAGATCTGCATACCTCAAGTTCATTGATAATCCCTAAAGATTTAGGGGGGTTTTGAGCTCAAATTTTGTCTGAACAGGGCACAACTGAGATCAGTACCAAGATACTGATGTTTCTAAGAAACAGAACCCACCTGGAAGAGGCAAATTTCAACAAACCAGTGGTTGAGTGTATAATGATTGGCTGTACAATGTATTTAAACTAATTGTCATTACATCAACACCTAACTGAATTTGTCCTACAGTATTACAAGATGTTCTCCATTAATTTCATATCTAAAACCACAGCTGGTACAGCTGTGACAGGAATTATTTAGAATTTGTGACACCCAAATTTGCAAATATCCTAAAAGTACAAACCAGGAATATTTATAATAGTCTTCATTTGGTCCATTAGTCATAACTCTGAACAACAGGCAGCTGGGTACACTAGTGACACATAATTTTTCTAACATGCCTTTATGAGAAGCTCTGGCTTACCTATCTCTGTCTCTCTCTTTGGAGTGTGTATTTTGCAGTGCAGCTGCTGTGCAGTTTCTCGTTCATACAAATGGAGACTACCATATTTTTGCATGTGGTGGCATCTTGCCTTGGAATGAGCCAATGTAACCAGGTCTGCCCCTCAAGGTGCATCTTGTTCTTTGTACTTAGTATTCTCAAGTAAAAACTGCCATCAGGCAGGTGATGAGCATGAAGAATGATAGTGATTGGAGGGGGTTGGGCACTGTATGTTGGGAGATAAGGTGCTTATGAACCTGATTGAAAAAAATAGGTTTTCAAGCAACTTAAATTTGATTGGGCTAGTGTTGGGCCCCCTGTTAAGGACTGTCTTTCACAGTTATCCCCAGTGCTTCGAGGGGCAGAGAGGGAGAAGGTAGGTCTCTCTAAATCAACACACATAATCATTCCTAGTTTGTGGGCAGAGTTTTTACTGTTCCTTTGAGAACTTCGATTATGTGAAGATTACAGAAGTAGCTGTAGGAGATGTTTAAAGTGCCTTTGGTATTAATTCAAAGAATGAGTGAAAAAATAATTTAAAGTCTGATATTAATCTTTGAATTTGTAGAAGAACGATTGCTAGTAAATTCCCTACTGGTTTATTTTCCCAGTGTGATTCAGAATAGTTTTGAACAGTCAGTTATTCAGCATAGAGTTAGCATTTCTATTCTATACAGCAGGCATAAAATATTGCTGTCAAGAGTCAATTTGGATCAGTAATTATTTTTTCTCCTGCATCTTCCAATATGTTTTTTAAGGGGTCAGAGCAGGCTGAAAAGCTTATCTTGGAAAGAGAATTATTCTACTGAGTTTGAGTAGCATCTACCAGTTGATGGATTGCAACCAGGATTTAATACAGTGAAGCTGAGTATGTTTATTTTATTTTTCTTTTTAATTTAAAAGCCTGGGTAATTTAATTCCCACCTATATGTGCTCAAAGCCTTATGAATAGAGCTGGGTTTACAACTACTTTATTCTGTTCAAGATCATCACATTTTGTCTGCATGGCCTCATCTCATCAGAATTATCCTATTTTAGGTCACTATCTCTGTGACAATAGCATTCAGATATAGTGCCTACAAATCTAACCCAAGACTAAACTGTATCCTTAGGCAATCTTGGATTGTGAACATTAAATCTTTTCAAACTGCAAATGGTATTTCCCTCATTAATTTCTAGAATTCCCCAAGTTATCAATTACACAAAGCCAAATGTTCAATATTGAAAATGCCCAGTAGATTTGTATTTTAATTTCTCTAAGCTCTTTATCATTGTTCAGAGGTAATATGCACGATTCACAGACACTTGAAAATCCCTTGAAATATTGAAATTATCAGCATATTGGGGATCACTCTTCCACAATTTACATGTAACGCAAGGTGGTCAATTTGCAGGGACAAGGCTGAAACACATGCGTACTGTACTCTGACCAAGAGGAGCAGTAACAGCTCAGGATGATACAACAAATGAATTTGTCTCTGGTTTTCCAGCTTAGGTCAAGTCTATATTTATGACCTGGGATCAAAAGGTCTCTTTATTTCAGCTGTTCTTAACGTTATGCAGTTGCCACACCATGGTGTACAGCAATGGCGAAAAACAAGTTTCCATTTCAAATTACAAAATACTAGGTGAAAGAGCAAGCATATACGAAGCCTGGCTGGGACACGAGGGTTGATACTATGTTTTATTCTTAAACCGTTATTCACTACAAGGATTCCCTTCAGAACCAAGGTATCTTTGAAGACTTGGAATATTTCCTTTTAAGTTTGATGAAAAACCAAGCTTTTGCATGAGTTTTTTTCACAAGAAGGGTATAGGGCACAAGTCAAATTATTAAACTCTTTTGGGGATGCTCAGACAATTGCGTAGCTGGATTGACTGGGTGTCCTGAAGCATACATGAAGAGCTCAGACTGTGTTTGCTGATGGCACTATCTTGTCCCCATGGAGTTTTTGACTTTTCCATCTGAAGGGCAAGTGAAAGGGAGGCTGCATTAATAAATCTCAGTATATTGCTACTTGACATTTCAGGACAACAATTTAAACAGAAATGAAGAGATATTGCTGCCTTTATCTTAGCAAATTTTTTGAACTTTACCTAGTTCACATAGAGGAAGCAGAAGCAGGTAGTGTGGTGGCCTTTTTGAACCTTCTTTGGGCTCAGGACTTTCTTATTGTTAGGATGGTTTACTTAGCGTATTAAAGGAGGTACAAGATGACTGCTTCATACCCACACGAATAAATAAAAAGGCTGCACACTTTCTTTAGGATGTTCTCCCTAAAAATTTTCCATTCACTTTTGGTAAGAAACTGGTTTTAAGTATTCCTTCTTTGGGATGCGCTGTATGATTACCATGAATGTTTTGTTAGAAGGCATTTCCCCAGGAGTAGCCACACAGATGCTTTTAAATAACATTTAAGGGATCTTTACGCAGAATTCTGCAGACTTCCAGGTTTGCTCCAGCATCGTGACAACAAATGCAAGGAATCTAAAGAAAAGCTTTTGTCACATTTCTGAAACGTCGGGTCTATTCTAGAGTCCTGAGCAAAGTTTGGAAGTCCATTTCCATGGTTTTGCTGGGGGTACATGGGTGAGATTTGCTTTTTATCTAGGGCTTTTACTCAGTTGCATACTAGTAACTAGGAATGTCTGTACAGCTCTCATTTATTTTTTAGTGGTAAAACGACACAGATGAGCTTCTGATGTACTTGTGCTAAGGAACATTTTATTTGATAAATAGCCCTACTGAACTGGGAGAGAGGAAGTAGATTAAATACTGGGTTTTGGAATCTGACCATAAATACATGTTGACTTTTTTATTGCTTCAAATTTCTTATCTCTGCAGATTCCTGGGGTAGATTCAAGATGTCCAAAATTAAGATCATTGCTCCTTAGTGTAAATTCAAAGGAAAATTAATTCTGTCTGAATTTGTTTCCCACAACTTTAATGCTTTCAAGATGGTGTGCTCCATCGCACTCTGAGCTTCACCAAAGCCAGTGGAATTGGGCCAGTGGTAAATATTGTCTAAAATTCCAAGAAGCAAACTTCCTTCACAGAAGATGACTATTGCAGTTTTTAATTTAAGCTGTATTTTTTCAAGACGGAGATTTAGAGAATCAGAAGCACATCTGGGGATATTTTATACACTGGAGTATATTCCCAAATGAAAATGTAAAGCTTGTCTTGTGTTATGTCCAAAATTTCATCTTAATTAGCATTTGCATTCCCTATAAGCAGCTATATTTTATGTTTGTTTTGACATAAGAGATGTACTGTTAATTAAATGTCATGAAAAGCAAAGGTGGTTGAGAAAAAGAATGACATAAAATATGTGCGTATGAAAATATGTGTATGTATGTGTGTGAGTGTGAAGCTAAGTAGTTTCTTTTGCTCTCAGTGGCAGCATTGAGTTCATCGTTGAGCTTTTTTGCTTCCTAGAACTCAATGGGAAAAATCACCTTGGGAGTTTAATGGAAGCGTAAATGAACTGAACAGAATGTTTTTGTACTTAGTCTTCAGTAACCAACTTCTTCAGTTTTCTTTTGCAAGGCGTATTCTGATCAATCATTGTTCTTTTTGTAGTAAAAGGCTTTTGGGATGTCTTAGGGCTTGTTTGGTTTGGGGATGTTCTTCCTTTTGTTTTCATCTTATTAGCTGCAGTTATCCTTTACTCAGCTGTCAGAAACACTAATGTATGGACAACATGCAGTAGCTGTGACTTGTTCTTGTTCTGTCTTGAGATAAACAGTTGCCTGAAGTTCACAGGTGCAAGCACTCAATTTTGTAAGCCTTAACTAAATTTGAGTTAAAAGTCTGAAATGGGAGCAACCATCAACTTTTTTTATCCGTCCTTAAATATGGGTCATTGTAATTATATGCTGTGATATGGTAATGCAGTAGTTAATTTTGCAAATGTTTGTCATATGCTTAGTTACCTATTACTTCATTGCATAAAATGTTCGTTGTGAACTGAAGAATAAGTGGAAATTGTGAGTGCTAGTGCTGAAGGAGATTCCAAGCCCCTCCTCTTGTTCTATACAGGGACTACTGAGCATAACAAGGATCATGTAGATGGAGCCAGACTCATTTGCTAGGTACTGGGCCAGAAGACAATCACTCCACTAGAGTTTCTCATACTTTTTCATGTATGACTGCTTGTTTATCTTTACACTGCCAATGATATTGGCCCAAGTTATGTTCTAGCATGTGAATAGTATCATTTTCCATGTACTCTGCCATTATACAGCCCTCTGATAGCTAAGTTACCCCACCATCCCATGCATACCCAGAGATCTACTTGTTTTCCTATACCTGCTCTCAGAATAGAGGAAGTAATACTCCCTTGTGAAGAGAGAAAACAGTATTCTACTTGTCCCATCAAGTTATCATCTCTTGAGATAATTAATACTCTGAACATTTACTTTGACATTAATCACTGAATTTGAATGATACACAGAGTTTTAAGGTAGGAAAAACATCCCAACAGAGCGTCAAACTATAGTCTTTTTTTTTTAAGCAGTTTTTGTGCTTGTCTATAACCTGAAAAGGGAGACAGTCAAGTCACAGCAGTGGATAAGATAATATGAAATTCAGAATGCAAAAATCACAACAGACATTTTATTCAGCAGCAGATAAAATCTGAGCAAAAAATTAAACTTAAGAATATAGGGTCTTGGTCCAAACCATTTGGAGTCTGTTTCTAGATACCTGAGGAGCTGCTTCCCTCTACAGGACCATGCCTGACCGTGACAGCCATGGAATAATAGAAATACCAGCTGTAAAATGGAAACTAACAGGCAGCAGGGACAGTGCTTTCTCACAGATGGTTTGAGCTGTGCTGTTTACTTCTGGAATATATTAGGGATACAATCAGTTCGGCTGGGAAAGAAAATGGTTTCCTTTAATTGACTTAACTTTGCCTCAAGTAAATAAGCTTCACTGAGGAGGGGAGAAATGTATAACATAGGTACTTTATGTCAACTGCTTTTACAAAGGTTTTTAAGCAATGCTATTGTCAACATGTAAAATACTTAAAATACAAAGCAGCAGAATCTACGCATTTTCCAGTAGGAAAGCAGGTATACTTCGTATGCATTCTGCTTATTGTAATACTGATGGCATCTTGCACATTTAGCGGATGCTTGCAGTGTAAGACACCAATGTGGTGGCTTGAGATGGGTTTTGCTGCCTTGATGCTGCCAGGCTGCCTGTGGACTTGATGACTTGCCTGACCTCCAACTCTTTGTCTTTCACGTCATTTTAGGTGAGACCTCGAGAGGGAAATTATGTTTCCCTTATATTTATATGGTGTTCATCACAACAAAATGTTTTTTTTAAATTACAACCCCTGGGTTTTACATTAAGTATATATAGATAATCTTTTTTTGTTTGTACTTTGGGGAGCCTTATGTGTAATACAAAATTTATTTTGGCCTTTTGTAGTTCTCTTCTGTTCTTTAAATGCTTGTCATGGACTAAGTCTCTGTTATCACCTGTGTATAAAGATATGTGATACTCCTTTGAGGAACCTATCTGTAACTTTCAAAACTCATTCACTTAAAGAAGATTTGCTCAGCTACTCACACTCTCTTCCTTGTTTGTGGATGGAATTAAAATGTTAGTGTTATTTCTCATATTAAGCCCAGGGTATCAAGTAGTTTTAGGAATGAGTTTCATCTTAAGTTTAAATATGAGGATACTCACTATATGGTGTCTAAAGCAAGCTTTTTTGTCTGTAAACTTCGTAGTCCTTTGCCATACAGTTATGAAGGCATTAAAAGAATTAGATGTAGAAGGTAACTTTGAATTGAATAAATGATAGTTGAATTTGCTAGGTTTAAACTGAGACTTTAATAAATAGCAGAGCACTCTTTAGAGAATGAGCCGACTGAAGCTTGCCTATGACACAAAGCGTAAACTAATAATTTGCTTTCTAATATTGGGTGGACCCAGAATGTCTGTAATTACCCCTATGTTGCGATCTATGTTGGCATCATGGGGGTATGAGAAGACTCTTGCTTTCAGAAATTTTTGGTGGTGGTATATGTAAAGATAAAGTAAGAGTTGATAATGTCTAGCTTGGATAGAATCTATATATTAAAATAGGTAAAAAAAGGCTTTCCAGCCATATAAATAAATATATAGGACTAATTTCATGCTGCAGTGAGAACGTGACTTGATTTCCACCATTCCCCAGAACTAAAAGAGGTAAGCAGCTTAGGTAAGATGAACAGCCTTTGTCCCAAGAGTATGAAACAACTGGAAAAGGAAGGTGTAATCCTGATAGCCAGGACTACGTAGAGACAGCCAGCCAGGTATAACTAGAAAACATCAAATATAATACCCATAGTTAAAACTGGGTAAGAGAAATGATCCCTGTATCTGTATGCATCTGTGGAATTGAGGGATTAAAAGAAAAAGAAATTGAAGGAACTAAACGTATTGAAATACATAGAAAACATCTTTCATTATAGCACAAGCTCAGAGTGTAGATCAAACCAGGTTTATCACTCTTACAGATTAGTAAGATTAATTTATATTGTATGTTATTGGGCAGACACTATATATTCTTGGGCTAGTATAGGTGCATGAGATGGACATTCATAAAATTCGGTTATGAAGATGAAACAATTGGAAAAAACATTTTTAAGAGGAGAAATGTAATACAAATTTTAATGTAAATGCATTATAAACAGGTGATAGAATGACAGCGATTGTTGAAAGTTGAATTGCAGTGTAGATTAGAGGTGAAACTCTTTGAATTAAATTTGGGATGAATCTTGTTTTCTATTTTAACAGAAGCTATTCTTGCTGTATATAGCTTTATTTGCTTTAAATTCAGGAGGAAAAAAAGCCTCTTTAGGTGACAGATCATTGGACAAACAGAAGTAGACATAACCTGTTCATAATTACATATTGACTGGAAACTGGAAGAGTAGTGAAAATATGTAATATTCTCCAGTAGACTTAATGAGACCAAAACAGACATATTACTGTTACAATAAATGCATACATCAATAGTCGCCTACCCTTGACAAGCTTTTAATCTTTATCTAGTAATGTCTGATAATGAAACACAATGATTTTTTAAAACAATATAAATAGACTGAAATGAGAATTTAAGCTACATGCAACTAAAGTATCCCAAGGCCACGTTCCAAATAGCAAGGATACAGGCAAATGTTAACTAGTCGATTTTCAACACCACTTCTGTCCTGTGTAATGAGTCTGGGCTGTATATAGTTATGGGAGAAAATAAAGTGTGTAATTGCAGGCTGTATCATAATACAAATATTATCATTCAACACTCGAAAGGGCAACTGTAATTCAGATAGTTTGCTTTATTTTTAATGCTGTAGTAGTAGGTTTGGGTTGGGGATTTTTATGTGTGTGTGTGTTTGAATTTCTATTTACATTGAGAAAGAACTCAAAGCATGTGTTTTGATCAAAATAATAACTACAAGCTGAAAGTATTGATTCTAGGATTATGCAGTCAAAGCAATAAAAGTGACAGAATTGGAACAATCTTGCTTCTTCTCCAACCCAGCAAATACTATATTTCTGTATAAGAAGTCACCAAGCGAGTTTTCAGGCATCATCTAATCTGTCCCTATTAAACTATCAAGGAACAGAAAGCCTAATACAGCTGCTAGTAGCACCTTAAGACTGTTGAGGTCTCATTGGGTGGCACAGAAGGATCTTGGTGTATCATGTTGTCCACAGCAATATGCCATCAGTGTAAAAGTTACAGCTGTCTTTAAGGCCAAACTGACAGGGAAAGTTTTTACATCCTTAAGGAGAATGTTGAAAATACTCAATTCTAAATGAAGATAAAAAAGAAAAAAAGCCTGCTTTGGTGTTATAGATGTCGAAAAACAACAAGGCAAAGGAAGGATTAATATTGCTTTCTGTATCTTAGCCTAGTAGATTTTGATGGTTATGGAGCCAGGCTTAGCAGAAACTAAGCTGCGGTGCTATTATCTTCAGAATATCTCAAATAGGATAAATAATCAGTAAGTACTTGCACCCCATTAAGTCATCAACAATAAATTAGAGGAAATATGAGCTTCAGAAATCATAAGCACAGTGCATCTTTCGTATATTCTCATTCATATGGTAATACTTATTACAGGGTTGGGGTTTCTTTTTTCAGTTCTGCTTTCATAAAAATTCCTAAACATCGCAAGTATTTGGAGCTCATAGCCAACAGTTGTCCTATCAGATTTCCAAACTGTCATTTACCTACCCTGCTTTCACTTGGACTTCAAAAATTGCTCATAATCTCTTCAGATAGTAATTCACCAGAAGATCTCTTGTAATTGAAAACAGAAAATTGCACCTTTCAGTTAAGAAGTTTGAGTTTATGTTATTTTCTTGTTGGAAAGCCAGCAAAACAAACAAATCTCTGATGGGAGTCATTTACACAGTGTTGGAAAGAACTGAAATCAGACTGTGGGTACTACTTGAAACGGAGAAACGTTCTTAATTTGATACAATGACAACTCCACAAAATCATCAGCTTTTCAGTTAACTCTCTGGGGGACTTAATTTGTGTTAAAGTCTCTACAGTGGTGACAAACAATTTGGTGTCCCTTATTGGCTCCCCTGGTGTCCGCAGGGGTTTTACATCATAAAAATTAATGTCACAATGCCTCCTCCGATTTGCCTCATATCACATTTGAGCTTGGCAACTCTTTAATTAAAATGTTTTAAAAAGGATATATAAAAGAATGTACCCCTGGATTTTACAGTATTAATCCCAACATATGTCTATTATCCCAGACAAAAAGAAAACATATGTTTCCTATCAGAAGTGATCTTCCTAAAGGTAAAATGGAAAATTCTTTGCTTTATATAATGAACTTGTATGGGATAGTCAGTATGAGACATATTTTTTTTTAGGACAGACCATTTAATTTTCATTCTCACCTTGAATTGTCTGGACTAATATAAGCGACTGTCCTCTGTGTATCTACCAGTTGAATATATAGGAGTCTGGCTGCTTGTGTGAGTATATACCTGCCCGACTTACGTGTACAATCAGACGTTCTTGAATATGTAAGCACATCCTGGTACAGGTCATCCTTTTTTCAAGGCTTCCTTACTTAAGAGCCCTGATACACTTATTGTCTAGGCTGAGGTATTTCTGGGTATCTCCTCAGAAGTGGTGAATGAGTGGTCTGTCTGAATACATATTTTATCTACTTCCTTAACCTATCGACAAAACTAGTTGTGCTTTGAAGGTTCCCAAGCCCAAATATGTGTAAGAAAGAAGACATAGCAGTTCTAAAAGAATTAAAGGTGGAGTAATTCATGGGAATGTCTTAGAAAGGTAGATTAGTCACAGGATGTGCTTCCATAGGAGTTGTCTTTATTAAAGCTGGTTGGTGGATTTCAGATTCCATGGTGCAGTTTGCTGGTTCTAAATCTGTGTGAGGACTCGAGATGTGCTATTCTGTGATAACACAACCTAGAATGCTGGAAACATCCCTCCTTAGGAAAAAAAAACAAACACCAAAATTGTACATAGAAATTAAAAGGTGGAGCTGGGATGGGAGATACAATTGTGTTGTCAGTGGAGGGGGAGAAAGAAAAAGAGTATTCAGTTTCCATGATGATAAGCTTGAAGATAACAGAGAAGTGTGAGAAAACCAGCACTGGCTTTATTTCACACTGCAGTTTTGGTCTCTTCCCATGCCTCCCCTTCAATGTAGATTAAGGTTGATTACAATACTCTTATATTTGTCTGGGACTTCCTGGCTGATCGAACTGGTTACAAAACTCATTGTGAGCTTCAGCCAAAGCTTATCCCGTGACTAAGTCATTTTAATGTTCCTCTGCTCTATGGTATGTTTTAAGCTGTGGGCTGATACCACATCCTTTCTCTTAATGAAGAGGCAAATAAAGCTTCTCTTCTATCTCCTTACGTATTTAATGAAGTTCATTACTATACTGAGCTGTCGTCTTCAGTTTCCTTGCATCCTTAGCACAACTTGACAAAACTGCTTGACGGATGCTAAACGCAATCTAGGGACACTGAGTCAGGTAAGCCTTGTAAGAAGAATAATTTAGGTTACACAGAGAAAAGCTTAATGAATGTCTTTTGTTATCCAAAGGACTTAATAGAAACACTTGCATTCACCAGAAACAGAAAGAATACAGGGTTGAAGTTAATAAAATGAACTGCATGAGTTTATTTATCTGCTTCTTGCTTTTAAGTAGTAGCAGGGCAAGAAGTGCCCCATGATTTCTAGTATATTTTGCAGCTTCCAATTTCCTTCCTTTCCCCCTCCACCTGTATGATCCTTGCTGTCTGCTAACAGTACTTTTTAGAAGCCACCCATCCCATTCCCATTAGCTTGGTTGTTCTGGGTGCAGATTGACAGGGTTATGATTATGGAACATAGGGTTTCCTGGGTTTCCTAAGACTGGAAAAACAGCAGAAGCTTACTGTTTGGGACAGGACTGTCTCTGCAGATCCACAGGGTAAGGTGTAGTGAACTAATACATAAAGTGTCAATTAGGTTGTATCATGTAGAGCACAGCAAGTAGCAAGGTGATATAGGCTGGGAAGTAGGGTGAAAAGAGGGGCTTTTATTTGTCCCATAGGAAGCCCAGCAAAGCTGACATCACAGCAGCCTTCCGGTATCCAAAGGGGGGCTACAGGGATGCTGTGGCGGGACCCTTCATCAGGGACTGTAGTGATAGGAAAACAGCTAACAAGTTGAAACTTACCCAGGGGAAGTTTAGATTGGATCTGAAGAAGAAGCTCTTTCCTGTGAGGGTGGTGAGACACTGGAATGGGATGCTCAGGGAAGTTGTGAATGCTGCATTGCTGGCAGTGTTCAAGGCCGGGTTGGACATAGCCTTGGGTGACATGGTTTAGTGGGCGGTGTCCATGCCCACGGCAGGGGGTTTGGAACTGGATGATCTTAACCCCAACTATTCTATGATTCTATGATTTTATGTTCCCTCAAGAAACTTCCTATGGTGCAGGACACTGTGCCAGCTTTGAGGCAATGAGCTACGAGAGATGGCAAAAGCTGTCGGCCGTGTGACAGCCTATAATGCCGTTAGCTGGGAAAATTCATGACAGTAGTCCTCAGTCTAGGCTTTTGCAATAATGTTTGGGTTTTAAAAGCTGAAGGGGATATGGATGAATGAAATGAGTAATTCCTGAGTGAATTCTGTAATATTTTCCATGTACGGTTAGAAACGTAAACATGTTGGAATGGGTTCAAGAGACCAAGATGTGGAGGTGTGAGGGATATGTTTTAGCCTGCTTAGAAATCTGAGACAGATATAACTGTTTAGTTTGGGGGTTCACTATTTTTTGGGGTGGTTTACCTGCTGCAGAAATTTCTGGTAATTCACCCTCCTTTTGGAACAGCATGACAGACCAGCAAACTCTTTCCATCAGGCCACAGATCAGGCAACAGATGGCAATTTTGGATAGCCTCCGATCAGGCTGGCTTGAATTAGAGATGAGTCCCATCCGCTTCCAAGTGAGCACAATGCTCGCCTGAACTGGGAATTGGATCATGTCTAAACATTGTGTCTGGATTCAAAGAACAGCAGAGTTGTGCTGTAACTGGTCCAAAGGCTTGGCTTGAGCCAAGTTCTAATCAGGACTAGTAACTTAAGAGAGAAATGTTGTGTGTTGCTATCAGTAGCTCTACATTACTTATCTCCTTTGCTGATATTTCAGGAGAGATAAACTGTCTCCAGGGCGCAGCTGATCTCTGAGTGCTGTTTATAGGGCTCTGTTTTAACACCTGAAAAGGAGAAGGTGCTATTTGATTTGGTTACTCTTTTTCATTTCCTTATCACCGGCTGGACTTAGGAGATGCTTCCTATGAGAAATCTCCTGATCAGAGAAAACAAGGTCATCTCTGAAGTGATAGGTAGCTTTTAAGTAGTTGTTTGCAAATCGGGGGCAACCTGTTCTTTCCTAATGTAGTACAGGGATGAAAAGGGGCAATAACTTGAAAATGGACTTAACAGCAGAAGGGCAAAATTTGGGAAAGGTTTTTGAAGACTATTGTTACCACAGATGACAATAAACAGAGGGTTTTCTGAGTCCCTCATTCTCAGAGTAGCTGATTTCAATTGTGCTGCCTAATACTACTTTCCACTCTTTGTAATCCCTTGCCACTCATTGAAGGGAAAAGCATTAAAGGCCTGCAGAGAAGGCAACCCTGACCTTCCACATGCTCTTCTGATAGCAGCTTAAGTTTATTAAATATGTCTACTGTCTACCTTTCACTGTGGACTATTGTACTTAATGCGACTCTTTGCTTTGGAACTGGCCTCAGCCGCAAAAGAATCTCAACACCTCATTCTTCTTAAGGTTTACACTGCCAAACCCCTACCCTGGGAGCGGAGGTGATGTTCTCCATGGGTAGCAAAATGGAAACAGGAACAGGGTTAAGCTGGAGCAGTACACTACTGTTTTGTAGAAACAACTGCTTTATTCCCTGCCCATGCTCACAATTGATGCCACAAATGGACACTGAGCTCAGGGGCAGACATCTGATCTGTATATTGACTTATGGTACGAGCCTTTGAATTTACTTTGTGCAAGAGGCAGGCCTTAGCTGTGCTCTATCACAGAGCCATGCTTCCCTGCCTGTCCTGTGAGGGAGGGGATGCTGCCTGCAGTCACTCCCTGCCATCTCCTCTTCAGTGCTGCTGAAGTCCCTTGGGGTGAAGTTAGAGGGTCTAAACAGAACTTCTTATTCCCCATCATGTTTAAAGGGAAGTTAAGTACCCCGTGAGGGCTGTGGGTCCCGATCCCCATGCACACATGGGCAAAAGGACAAGCTCCTGTTTAATTTTATGGACTAATGTATTGTAAGTCTGAGCTTAGATGTAGCAAAGGCTGTGCAATACTCCAGGCTGCTTTAGCATGCATGCCGTCCACAGCTTGTTAACATGCCAACCTAATTCTACTCTTTTGCTTCACAGACAAGTACCACTTTATTAGCCGCAAATCTATTATCTTCCTGCTGGAAGGGTTCTGAATAGGCTTACAGCAACGTTCTGCTTTTGTAATACAACAAGTCCTTCCACATAGATAAAAATACTCGAAGAAATGAAAAATCAAATTGAACAGTGACAGAAATTCCGGTCGTTGCTTTCATTCTCCCTGCGTGAGCCAGCAGGTGCAACTTGACATTCTTTAAACAAACCTTCCCCCTGCTTTGTGGCTGAAGAAAGGCTTTGGCAAATGCTTATCCTTTGAGATGATGTGTACTTGACAAAATTCACAGGGAGATCTGAACTGCTGCTTTGAAGCAAATGCTTATTAGAACACTGGGGCACTAAAGTGCGCTGTGATTTGGCTCGGTTGCTAGTAAGATACCAAGTAAAATGTGCCCATTATGTCAATTCAAAGTCAAGTCTAAACACTGACTACTGAGAAATCTGAAGAGAATCTGTGGCCATGCTGCTCTGCAGCTTTATTGCTTATCTAATTTGCATTTCTTTCTCTGTCTGTCAGTTCTCCTTTGCATTTCTAGCTGAGCAGTTGGTGAATCATCTGGAATTCCTTAAATATTTTCCATTACTATATTTTACTTCCCATTTTCAAACCTTCTTCTCCTCTCCCTCTCTTCACAATGTTCACTTCCAGCTGAACAAAAAGGAGGGGAAAGGGCCTGTCTCCCTTTCACAGTGTGCAACGTTTGTCCTATTTGTGCTTGGCCTAAGGGAAATACAGTACTTGGTATTCAGTGGGAAAAGTTTAGGATGTAGGATATTCAGAAAGGTGCCATGAAGAATGGACCAGCAGTGTTGCTCAGGGAAGCTTTATAGGTAAAAAGAAACTAATGCATCTCTGCCCTGAAACCAAAACACCACTAACAACAGACTACCAGAATGCCTTTCATCCTTTCTCTCTCCTTATGTCCTGAAGTTCCCCATGAAATGTTCAAGTTCATTGCAGTGTCTTCCTTCTCCCTTCATGTGAATAACCCCTTAGCCTGCTGATGACTAGCTGTGCATGAGCAAGCAGCTTCAGGCATGATTCCCAAAGCCTGGAGAGCACTAGCAAAATGCCTGACCTGCCTCTTCCATGGCAGATGGCACATAACACCACCCCGGAAGAGTAGCTCTCTGATCCGAGCAAGCTGTCTAATCTAGCAGAGCTATGTCAATATGCAGCTTCTGGAAGCTTAGGAAACGCGAGTTCCAGCTTGAAATTTGGTGTGAGTTTTTAATGCTGAATGTAAGTAACTACTAGAACAGCCTCCCTCAATGGTTACTTGGTGCACTTGGCATCTTTAAGGCAAGACTTGGTAACTTTCTAACAGATTTTCTATAATCTAATAAGAAATAATCATCTTGAAACAGGACTTTGCTGGTGTGGTTATCAGTTAGTGTAGATAAGCTTAATAGTTCACCCTGGCCTTAAAGTGTGCTTGGCATTTCTCTATCCAGCCGTTCTCAATAGATTAAAAACAGCCTTTAGCTGGATGCAATAACAGTTCTCTATTGAAGTGAACTGAGAGGTTGTGCTAGTGGTGGTCAGTGCCTGGCAGCCTCCAGACCTGCAGGAAATGCCCTCAAGTGCTGCATCCACCACCTGCAGGCAGGAAGGTTTTCTCCCAGTTTAAATTGGATAAATGAATGCAGATAATCAGTCACTGCATCAAATATCAGAGGCAAGCATAGGGAAGCGCTTGGAATTGTTGATCTGTTGAAATGTTCAAGAGAGGTGACACTTGTTTCTCTTTCTGAAAACCAGCACTTAAGCTCAGCAAATGTTATGTTTTGCTCTGATCATACAAGTTGCATCTTAAATATTGTATCTTCTAGCATGTGTAATGGCATACAGATATACATACCAAAGTAAAAACATCTGCTGGCAAGACTAAGTGTCCTGGAAAATGAGTTGGAAGGACACTCGAGTGTAACCCTGGGCGAGGAGTATAGAAGGCTCTATGTCTAGATCTGGTGGGGATTAGGCCATTCAGACATGATATCAAACTTGCCTCATACATAGAGGCCTGTCTGCTCAGTTTAAGTGGAATAAAACTACAGCTAGAGCAGCTGTTTAAGGAGAGGCTTGTAGCTTTCAGGTTATCCTGCTCCCAGGTGATCAACTCGCAGAAAGTGAGGTACAGGTTGCAGTTCATATTTGGTTCATTTTTCTACCTAGACCACTATAGGAGCTAAATCCCTTGGAAGCAATGAGGGTTAGTTGCTTGAAAGCTTATCTGTTGCCAGTGAGCCTTGCCCGCAGACACTGAAGAGGGCATGTGCCAGTCCTGTCTGTAGACATGTCAGGTTTCAGGAAGGACCAGCTGAGCTGTCAAGGTTTGCTAACCTTTTGGGATCAAAACAGTAAACTACGCATACTCAGCAAGAAACAGCACACACTTTGCCTTAACTCAGCAGGATGAGCATGCTGAGCAAGGGACCTCGGTAAGATGAGTGTGTGGACCTTATCTCAGCAAGCAGAAGTGCTGAGCCAATAACGATGCGATAGCTTTGGCATCAGACTAATGAGCCAGACTTGCTGATGCTAGCACTCCCAGATTTCAGCTCCTGGACATCAGGCCAGCGTAGTGGAGACTGAGCCTGTAATATCATAGTACCTAATGACTTGGCATCACCTCCTCAAGCTAGAGCTGCCATGCTAAAAACCACAGGGGCTCAGCCTGTCACTTAGGTGAAGACCTATTAATTAGTGGTGCTAAGCCAGGAACAGCAGAGAGTCCTGCAAAATTCATATCGATGTCAGCCCTGCAAGAGCTTTGCCTCTATTAAAGAGATTAATAGTGGTAGTGCAGAAAGTGAAAAGCTCCCGTTACATCTCCTGGTTTGACTGCACATTGCACCCTTCAGTCTTCCATGTGATAGGGTGAGACTGTCATCTCTTTTTCAGGGGCTCAAGGGGTCTGGTTTTCCCTTTTTTATGCAATCTTGTTTTCAGACAGCCTTCTCTTCTTACATCTAAAATTAGGTGCAGCTTCTGAATTCACATCATGCAGAAGCATCTAAGGGAGAAGAGTGTGTGAGGCTAAATCTAGAAGATCTTAGAGAAGTCTCAGTGCATGACTGGAGCAAAGGGAAAAAGAACTATCATTTCCGGATGCAAGGAGTTTTTTTTACATGGATGTACGTCCATGAAACTGTTTTATATTCTAAATGGGAAGCACTGGAAATGGATAGGGGGAAAAAAACCTTAGAAAATGAAACCTGGTTATGTTTCTCAAACTGATTATTTGTAAAGTAAAATCTATTTCATTTCCTCCAGCAGAAAGCAGGGGAGTAGAGAAGGTGATTTCTGCCACCACCACAGTTGCCCTCAAGTTTCAGTGTCTTGCCATGCCTAGTAAACGTTTATGTCGGTCTGTAAAAAGACATATGGGAGGATTCCAGACTATTCAGTTAGTGCTAGTATTAAAAGTATGGTCTTTTCTTTGCAAGTTAAAACCTATGCAGTTTCCATAGTGACCTGAAGGAGATGAGAGTCTGAGTGAAGAGTAGCTGATCTAAGTGAAGATGAACAGATAGCAATGTAGGCATTTTAAATGAATTTTTTGGTTGGTTTGTTTCATTTGTTTGTGGGGCTGTTTGTTGTTTTAGGGTGTTATTCCTCAGCAGCTAGATCTTGATGTGAAACTGTCTTGGGTGCTCCTCAGTGTTCTCTGCTGCTTCAGGGTAGTAAATGGCCAGGAAAGGCTATTCTTCATTTTCATGTAGCTTCATCAGGTCTTTTTCTTTAATGGCATCATAGCTTAAACAGGTACACATCTGTGGTCTGTTTCTTTCTTTGAAATCTGAATGACAAATGAGTCTCCCTGCAATGGAAAAGGCACTTGGTTGTGCACCATCCATCCTGCAGTGGTGCCACTGTGCCATCGGTGGGATGAGCCCACCACAGCTACAGACCCAGGTTTTACTACAAAAAAGACATCTATCATAAAATCGTGTTCTTTCACAGAGTTCCTTGAGCTGTTTTTAAGCTGAGTTTTAGGCAATGATGAGTAGATACAGCCACCTTCATGGTTTGTTGTTCGGGGTTTTGATTAAGGGCTAGAAAAGCGTGCTTAGAGATTTGGGGGGAGCAAGGAGTGTGGAACTTCTGTAGGTAAGCAGACTGGTTTATGCAACATGCCATTCAAATTGCAGACTGCAGCATGTTTGTGCAGCGTTCAGATCAATGCACATCGTTTTAGAAATAGGAAAATCATTATTAACATTTAGCTGTTTGTGCAGATGAAGCATTAGAGATGCAAAAAGCATGTATTCTGTGTTGGTTTTATAAAGATCAGCCACAGGTATCAAGCTGAGCTTAGAGAAATTTCTCCAAACATACTGGCACCATGGTCCCCTTTCTTAGGCTGGTGCTCTTGATGCTGAAAATAAGCTCATGATGAATGGACACTTCTAAGCCACAGGAAAACTCTTAAATGCCCTTTAAAGGCCTTGTTGGCCATTGAAAACTCTATTTCCTAACTTTTCTAATGCATTTAATTTTAAAATGGTGGTGAGAGAAAGGAACAAATTCCACATCCACAGTCTTCCATTCTGCACAATTTGCTGTCACTGATGTCCGCTGCCTGCTGTGTCTTCTTCCATGCTGTTCCATGTGTTTAAAGTTGAAGCTTTAGGGTTGAGCACCAAAGCTGATTTTTCTCTGCCAACCATCCTATTTCCTATTGCTGTTTAGCTGAGAGTTGAACTGTGCATTTAGAGCCCCTTATTGAGATTCCCCCCACACATACACTTTGTTAGTGCAAACGCTGAATTCTTCCATAACTAGTATGGCTAACTACCAGTATCCAAGCTATTAGTGGGGCAGCAGGCTCAGTGAGATGGTTAGACTCCTTATATCACTGCAACTGACACATATTGATAATAGAATCATGGAATACTTTACATTGGAAGGGGCCTTAAAGCTCATCTTTTTCCAACCCCTTTCCTTGGGGAGGGACACATCTCATCAGACCAGGTTGCTCAAAGCCCCATCCAGCCCGGCCTTGAACGCTGCCAGGGATGGTGCAGCCACAGCTTCTTTGGGCAACCCATTCCAGTCCTTTGCCACCCTCACAGCAAAGAACTTCTTTCTTACATCTAACATGAGCATCTCCTGTTTTATATGCATTTGTATTGCTCTGATACGTCCATAACAGCACTCTACATGAGATTCTATATGGTGCAGATAATAAGACAAATTAGGTATTCCAGCTGCAAAAACATACTCTGCAGAGAATGATGTGCAGTTCAGCTGCAAAAATATAGCATTCGTGTGACATTATGTTCAGCCCTCTTCTCCCAAGAGATCTCCCTTCTCGATTAGCATGGAAATGACAGCCATTGCCAACATGATGCAGTCTGTTTGCTTGGGAATCAGGATACTTGCCTTTCTGCAGCTGCCAGTTGGGTGTTCTTAACAAATATCAAAATAGAGAAAATTGGGCTGTCAAAATCCAAAGAAGTTAATAGAGGTAAACACAGCTTGATTTGCATATGTGTGCATGAGCAACTTTTTGAACATATTTAGTTTCCATTAAAGAGGCACTTCCACAGCTTAGAACAGCTAACATGGATCTTTCCATTTGGATCCCTTTCTAATTTAATATGTATTTTATTTGGCTTTGTTTATTGCCATAAACAACATCATCTTTGTCTTTTATCTGGGTAAATTCACTGAATGGTGTGGTTCCCTGTTAGGAAAGTTCATTTATGTCACCATAATTTCAAATTCAAACTTACTGTGAGGACCACCTCACTCATTTCTTTTACTTCTTATTGCCGGTGCTGCTGGTAGCAGGCTTTGTGCAAGATACTGGCTCTGCAGAGGTTCCTATCCTGGTACTCTAAGCAGCTGGATGCTTTAGCAACTGTTTGAGAAGGTGAGCTCATAAGTGACATGAAAATCCCTGAATTACCTAGTTCTGTATTCTGTCAAGGTTTGCAAGGGATTTTATTGCTATTGTGTAGTAATAAAAACAGCTTTAAGGATGCAGATTCAGAAAGTGTCTGCTGGTAGGATTAGGAGAAAGTCCTGTTGCAGCAAATCTGCTGAAAGAGACAACTGACGTTTTGCATAGTCTAAGTTTTCGTTAATCAAATACATCCTGTGTCCTATTCAAAGCATCACTTCAGTGTCTTTCTCAGCTAGTGTGCGTAATTCACTTACTAATTCAGATTGAACTGTCCAGGCAGCAGCTCTTATTAAACAGAAAGAAAAGGGGAAAGAAAGAACCCCCTCCCCATAGAAAAGTCTTTGTTAAGTGGTTGAAAGTTCACAGTTCCTTTACTGCATTTTCTTAGATGCCCCGAGGCAAGCCCCTCAGTTTCATTATCCTGAGAAGTGGCTACTTGCTTAAGGTTTGTGTTCTGACCAACCAGCTTCATTGATATTACTTAGTCTAAGGTTTGTGGGGCTTCTTAAGCTGTTATGTACTCACAGCTCCAATTTATCACAGCTGTACAGTAGCCAGGATACCACAAAACCCCCTGGAATCCATATTCTACTCACAGTAACAGTGGAGAAGCCATAGCCAAAATGGCTCCAAGGATTGTGATATGGCCTGATTATCTGCATCTTGTGAAGATGATGTTCACAGGTTGAAGGTGAGCAGCCTTTGAGGAAGAATATGAAAGAAGGATGTGTTGTTGTCCAGTGTTATTTTATGGCCTAAGGTCAAGGTGGTCAGGGAAAATCCAAAACTGGATGAGACACAAACTAGGTATGCTAATAGGTCTGTCAAGAGCTTTGATTATGGACCATATATATGCCAGTGGTGCAGACTGAGCGCAGAAGGCTGTGGTCCATTCTGAAATGGAAATTTCCAAGAAATCCAGACCACAGTGACTAATTTGAATGTGAAACTTGGAGAGATGAAGGAAGGTGGTGTCTTGCTGGGTCTCATGTGTCTCTTGGCTTTAAGCATCTTGGTGGCATGGTTTAGTGGGAGGTGTCCCTGCCCATGGCAGGGGGTTGGAACTAGATGATTCTAAGGTCCTTTCCAACCCTAAGTATTCTATGATGAAAAGGGTGGTTATAAGAGGTTTGAAAATGGTGTGGAGATCTGTGCTCTTTGTAGTCAGTGATGATGCAGCAACTGATGCAGCATCAATGATATCTTCTCTGTAAGCAAACACTTTTCAGATAGCTTTGGACTTTTATGGTAGTGTCTGTGTCTTCTAGTACTTAAGAAAAGTGCTAGGAGTGCTGTTTATGTCTCTTTAAGGGGTATTGCCAAGGGGCTTCTACTCTGCCAGTGCATCTGTCCCCGCTGGCAACATGGCCAGAGAGGGTCTCCTGTGTGACAGGAGCAAGCATCAGTGACTGAGGTCTGCATGGCTGTAGGTATGCCCTGAAGTCCTGTTCCACTCTGCCCCTGAAAGCCCTTCACCAGTGGAAGTGGAGGAGAGCAAAGAGCCACTGGCTTACCTTGCAAAGCCTTTAGTTCAGTTTTTGGATCTATTGGGGTTTGTGTTGTTTTGTGGTTCTGTTTTTTGTGGTTTTTTTTCTTTTCCCTGCTTTGTGTTTCTCTTGCAGCTGCAATAGCTAATGAAGTGCTGAAAATGGATCTGTTATTCAGTACAGGGGGGAAATTCTTCCCTCTCCTGGCTCCCCACAGGCTGCACAAGTCATTCAGATGGGTCACAAGGGGAGAACTTGGCTGTTAGCTCAAGCAGCATAGCCTGATGAGCAAAGCTTGGGAGTTTCATAAACAAACATCTAGGCAGCTGCATCCCACCCAGGTTGGTGATGGGAGGATGAACTGTGAGATGTAGCTGGAGATCTCCTCAATCGCTGCACTCCCAGCTTTCCTCTGCAGCAAGTGGAGCTGCAAGCTTTCTCCTGCACACAAAAAGAGACTTTCAAGTTAGGAGAAAGCTCTTTGCGTTTGTCAACTGAGGTGTTGACATTTGTCTTGTTGTGGTTTAGGGCACGTAAGTCAGGGCATAGACGTTTTCCAAGCTAGTTATTACTCACAAATAAACAGACATGTAAGGCATTTGCTAGCATATTTATTTTTCTGGTGTGAAACTAATGAGTGACATCATATTTTAGCAGCTGTCTTGGTTGTGCAGCCCTTTCCTGCAAAGATCATGTCCTGAGAAAGAAAGGAAAAAGCAACAGATCAAAAACTGGTGGAATGATAGCAAACATGTAAGTATGGCTGAATAATTAATTGAAATAATAAATTACTCATGGCAGCAAGATCATGAGTGAATCTGAATCCTGGACTTCCTGTCCTATGCAAAGAGCCCTGGTAATGTTTATTTAAGTGGGAAACATTCTCCGCAAGGAAATGGGTAAAAATAGGGACCTCAGGAGTTCAAAGCTAAGGTCCTGCAGAAGAAATGCCAAAGCTCAAAGGCTATGCCCTTAATTTGTGTACATCACTGGTTACAATTTGTATTCATTAGACATCTCTCTCGGTGCTTGTTCACATTTTTTGCTTTATTAGGCTTGCAAGTACTGATCCTGCTTGTTTTTATTCTGTAGGAGCTTCTGCCTCTTCAAGCTTGAATGGCAGGTAAAGATAATTGTGGAATAACCTGATTAGGACAATGCCCAGCTGGTTTTGGTCCTGTCTCAAAACAAAAAGGAGAGAGATGTCTAAGAACAGGAGACATTATCAAAACATTTAAGTACATATTTAAGATTATATCAAAACTGCTTGACTTGTATTACTGAGGGCTCTGAAGAAACAACTCTCCATAGACATAGCAGCATCAATCAGTGGGGGCCAACTCTTATTTGCCAATAGCAGCATTTATGTGAGTGAAGTAATAGCAATAGTTTTCTTCAGCGTGTATGTTTACTGCATCTGTGGGATAAATTTTGCCAAATAAAGGAAACAAGAAGGTATCTTCAGAACATAGAAGTGAATTACAACATCACATTCACAACATGCTCCAGGGACAACTTGTCAATAGAAGTGCTTCTCTCTCAGAAGTGTGTGGTGGAGCTGCAGACAGAAAATCCCAAAGTGTCAGTGACGCCTGAAATAATGACAAAGTCATTTTCAAGTCCTTTTCAAAGGAGGTGTCTACTTCTCCCACGGTGCAATAAAGCTGTCAGGGATCTGAGCAGCAGAACATAGTGCTTCTGACCTGTGTGTTTGTGTATGTCAGTCACATAAGTTGCAGGACATGTATCTCAGATAGCATTAGAGGTGAGATGGTCCTCTGTGATAGTCAACAATAAGGAAGTACTCAACACAGTGGCAAACACAGTTTTCTACTGAATATTTCTAACTCTATTATGATTTGGAAGAGTGTCTGTGGAGAAACCTCTGCCGACCTGCTGTGGAGGTTGGCTTTAACTCAGGAGCCATGCTAATAATGCAATGCACTCTGGAGTTATTTCAATGGGAGCAGGATGAGCCTAAAAAGAGCCCTTAGACCCATGGGTGGAGCTCAGTTTCTCTCCTGTAAGCTTATTCTCAGTACCTCAGGATAGGTCTTGTGAAATCATGGGATTCCAAAACACATCAGGAAGCAGTTTGGGGGGGGGAGAAGGTGTTTCTGTTGGGATTGGTTGGTTGGCTTGTTTTTAAACAGCTTTGAATGGGTGAAACCTATTTTTCATGCGCTATCTGTGGAAGTGTCCTTGAGAATGAACCACCAGAGACACCTTGAAATGGCCTCAATTGAATGGTAATTTGGTACCAGATTCTGGCTGACTATATTAACTTCCAGAGAGCTCCTCAGTCCCAGTTTTCCCTGGTTAAATCTAGCCCCTGTAAGCAACATCCGCAAGGCGACATGGTTACTTATCCTTGCACAAAATGGATTGCTGTTACAATGCAGATTCCTGTAGACTGCATCATGCTGCGAATGTGAGCACTACCTGTGTCCCAAAAGCCTGCTCAGAGGATTGACTCAGTTTGATTGACTGCTTCTGGTTTTCTTGCTCTAAGTGACACCGTATGTAGTTACTCCAAACTGCTGTGAGTCTTGAGTGCTTAGTTGGCTATTGCTTGACAGGACAAAATATGTATTTAGAGGGAAAAATAAAAAGAGGAAGGAAAAAGCCTTGATGCTTATGCCAGTATGATAGTTATTCACATGCTTCAGCAGCACTGCTTTGCACTGAAAAGACCTAAGTGAATTTGAAGGCTTCAAAGGGGCACAGCAGAAGTTAACCAAACTGCTTTCCCCCATGCCTCCAGGGCATTGATTTTTAAACACCTGAGCTCACTAGCATTCGGGTTTCCAATTTTAGGCAGGAAGCTTATTAGAAAGAAAGCATATGTGCTGCAGAAAGGGAGAGGTCTCTGGTACTTTCCAAGTCATCACTGACGTGACTCAGGTTCATTTGGAGAAGAGTAATTTATGGTGGTGTGAATAAATAATAGTGGTGAGTTCTAACTGTCCAAACGGTACATAGTACCCTGGGAAAATTTCCTCTGCTGTGTGCTAATGACTGATTGTTGGCTTTTATGTTGTGAACTACTGCAACAAGTAAATCACTTCAAAATAACTGACGTGCTCAGGTTTGTTTAAGCAGCGCTTGTCAAACTGCATCTTCAAGCCAATGTGAGACTTAAGTTCGGTTTACTGCTGCAATCAGTGTGGCCTCCTTGCCTGCATATGTAAGCAACCATGCAAGATCAGCTGCTGAATTTAAACAATCGATGCTTTGGTCTTGCGCTGCGCAAGATTGCCGTTATATCAGTGTCTCTTCTTATGGAGATGAATACATTTAGACATCGGGGGGGTGCTCAGCTCATCTGGGAAGATCATCCACAGACTAATTTTAAGAGCAATAGTGCAAATATATTCCCTCATGGACTGAATTTGTGAGCGAAGAAACGTTTTCAAGCTGTCATTAATCACGCTTTGTTGACTGCTCCTCTAGCTGTATCCATGGCATATAAATGTTTCCTTTCTGCTTTTTCTTATTGCAGCTTTACTGAAATGCTGCTTCTTCTATTGTTTTCGTAATCATACAAGAGTGTTGCATGCTTCTCTCCTTGTCTGCCACTGCTTCCTTCTTACATCAGAAAACCTTGGAACCTATCTAAAATGTTGCTTTGCTTTTCAACTGCATCTGCTCATCGGTACTAGCAAAAGGTCTTTGGAAAGATAAGGGCTCAGTATTCTCTCTCTCTCTCAAAGGAAATAAAATGCTTGAGCAAGTTGGTAACTGGACATGTCAAACTTTCCCCTGCCTGGTGAAGCCTACGTTGCTTGCAGTGGTTTGGGTTTCTGAGCAGGCAGAGTTTTCAGAGTTTTTTCAGTGAAAAGCAAAAAACAACAACAGAAATAGTGCCAAGTGTAGTGACACAATTTATGGGAACAATAACCATTTCTTTCTGTTCTACCAACTTTTTGTCCCAGGTGACAGTTAACACATTCATCAGTCTTGAGCTCTCTTTGGCTATCCTTGTCATAATATCCAGGCACAATTTGCGTTTACAATTAAACGGAGCAGTGTAGAAAGGAAGTCTTGTCCCTTTTAATTTCTTTTCATAAGGACATAATTCCTTTCAATGTCACAAATGAGATTTAGCATTTGCAGTTCTTCCAGCTGCCTGAGAGATCAGGTTTAGGTTTTGAATTGCTTGATGTGAACAATTGCTCTTAGCTAGGTTAAGAATCCATATTCAGTTCATGGAAGTTACCAAAATCTCACCCAGGTACTAAAATGGGTAGCCACTGATCTGAAGCTAGTCCTGAAATGGTGATGTGATTGTGAAGGTTTCATTTCTCATTTACAGTTCTTTGAGCTTGACAGTTCCATTAGTCAAATCCTCTTGCCTTTTTTGATCTTTTTTGCCTTTTTTTGCCTATCTTCATGGAAAGGTGTACCTATCCAGTGAGCCAAAGGGTGAAGCTACCCCACTGATGGCAGATAAGTGATTGTGTCAATGAAGGCATTTTAACCTTGCTTTAATTTCTCATGATTTTTAACTAGGTTTTGTGTTGAGGGGTGGTTCTCTGTATGTGTTTGTGCTCAGCTCTGATTACTTTGGATTCAATGCACTCATCTCAATTTAATATTCAGTGAGCCATTCTCTGTTGGAGTCATGTGCATAGCTTCTTGCCATCTGGCATCACTATGGCTACTACTGGCCCAATGCAGTTTCCATGGTAGTCGATGCACATTTTTGAAGCTGACTTCACAAAGTAATGAATCCAACACAGGAGAGAAATACATTAGTCCAGGGAAGGTAAGGACAGAGCTCATCACTGAAGTATCCACTGTCATGGCTTTGACCGATTTATGTTGTAGGGGGAATGTTTTCCCATCTAACAGATGGGTACTGCTGTTCCCAGATTCAACCAATATTTGTACAGGGATAGCAAATTGTAAAACTGGCCTTCTAAGCATCAAGTTAGCAGGCTAACTCTGGTGCCACCCTTGAGAAAAGAGCTGTGGGATGAAAGCAAGGGTAAGGTAAGGAAAAAGCTGGCTAACACAGCACCATATTCACTGATTCAAAACCGAAGATACTTCCCTTAACAGATCTTTGCTGTGCTGACAAAACAGAACAGAAATCTCTTTAAACTGTTCTCCTGGTATCATAGAATTGCTATGTCTGTTTTAATGCAAACATGTATTTGATATATGTATGTGTTTGATGTCTGATTAATGCGAGTCCACTATCGTTCTTACAGCTTGTTCAGGAACCAGAGGATTCAAAGATGACATTGAACAAGGTTCTTAAGTTAGCTGAATGACTGCAATCAAGGGCAGAATTTGGTCTGGTAACTTGACTGTACTGCTGTCTTCTGCTTTATGTGCCTTTAATACATTGGTAATATGAGAGCTAGCAGCTTCAGTCCCTTTGACCCTCAGGAGTGAGACCAGAACCTCACCAGGAGAATGGGAGCTACAGTATTTCAAAGTTATTTTCATGTAGACTTCCTAACTATGATGTTTTCCTCTTCTCCTCAGTTTATTCTTTTCCTGTGTGTTAAAAATCACTTTCCCTCCTCTGGAGAGATTTTTCCCTATCCCATGCCCTCTCTACTCCCAGCTTCAGTGACCCTCTTTTTGCCTTTCTTTTCAGACAGTACACGATTTGGGTTGTTTTCAAACAAATGTGAACTTTCGCTTTGTTCTGATTTTATTTGTGGCCTAAAAAACAAAGCACATTAACTTGAAACAGACACTGAATTGCCTATGGGGGAACTTGCAAAGTACTGATGCTTGGAAAGTTCCCAAAAGAAAACAAAGCCCAGCAGTCTTGCCTTGTTTGTAGAGCTGATGGAGATCATTGACTCCTAAACCTTTGCCATCTCATTCTAACCAGACCCCTAAAACAACACATATATGGGCTATGTCAAACAGTTATGGTCTTCTGAATCATGAGCCAGACATAAGAGTGACTTTTAGACTGTTCCTGTACATAAACATTAGTAGCTCAGTTTTGGGGCAGTTCTGTCACGTACAGCAAAGCTGTGCTGATTTACTTCCACTGAGAATCCAGCCTGATATCCCATAGCGAACAATTGAAACGATGGATATAGAAAACAAAGCTCACACCGTGTGGCATGAGGTACATCCTTAGGGCTTTTCTTTATTTTTTTCTGATGATATGCTAGGTGTTCTACAAGCAAAGAAGTCATTTTCATATAGGCCAGAAGTGTAGTTTAGAAGTTAAAGCTGACAGTGCATGTTACAGGCAACGGGACCCAAGACCAGGCTAAGGAGAAGAGTGGGACTTTGTAGCTGTGGTATGGTCAGGTCTCAGTGGCTCGGTACATGTGTGATTTGAATCAATCTGTGGAGCAAATGCAGGCCAGTGATGACACTTTAGCATTGATTCAGCTGAGAGAATGAAGCAAAAAGCTGCAAGTTTACTGTTTTTCTATGCTTTTGTAAAAAGAACGGCATTATCGCAAGCAGGTCCTATAGTCTAAATGGTTTTAATGATAGCTTAGAACAAAACAATTGCTTGTTCAAAACTGAAATTTTTATATGAAATTTCCTTTCATTGCTAAGGAAGTTGAACTTTTATACCCATATCACAGGAAAATGTCCCTCTTGATTGATGCCATGTTGAACATAAACTTTCAAAGTTTAAACAGGAAAAACTCTGTATCCTTAAGGGGAGTCTCAGCTTGAATTTGCACCCAGAGACAGAAGAAGAAGAGGGCACCTCTAGATACAGCTTTGTCCAGAGGCACAAAGGTGGTGGCTGGGGTTTTTCCTGCTGAAATGGGAACATTAATAGGGCTACTGTCAGAGATGTCATTTGTTTCTACCTGTGTTTCAGAAACAGCAGTGGTGTTTTCAGTGACGATGCTGGTAAAACACGGAGATGCATCCCATGCCTTTGTAGTGTCTCCCATAAGGAAAAAGAAATGTGGTAATGTGGATTCTTTCCTCTCTCAGTAGGATTTACAACAAGCTAAATATGTTTGTTTGTTTGCCAGGCTTGGTTGTCTTACCTTGATCCCCCAGAATGGTTCATGGTTATCACAGGGCACTGCGCAGAGCAGTGCAGCGTCCATTCTTCAAGGAGTGTCAAGCATTCCAGTGGCCAAAGGTATCTTCTGCCAGGCTCAGCTTGCACTTGAAGGGCTACATGTTAAGGTACAGGGCATATGAATTTGACTTGGATCCTGTCATTCACACGGACTAGTTGGTATCTTATCACAGGATAAGTCTTTTGTTGATTTCCCCTTCATCCTTTCCTAAGATAGGCTTGTTCTCTTTGTTTGGCTTTTCGTAGCCTTCCTTCCTCCCCTCTTCCTTTTACTTTTTTATGCTTTTGACATAATACGTTCATCCATGTGTACATAAATACTCATCTAAAGCAAATGGCATGTAATAGATCGACATACTGAAGGAAATAGTTTATTATCTCCCACTTGCTACATAAAATAGATGACTTCAGTAAGAGATGTAAGACTCAAGACCTCATTTCTCTCTTGCAGCAGCATGGGTCTCTGGAGTGACTCCAAAGCAGGCAATGGAGTTACACTCTTGTAAACTCTGACGGGTGTATGGAGATGCCAGCCCTGCAAATTCCCTCTCACAGCACCCTCTCTTCCACCACATTATGCAAATGTATTACGTGCGTTTACTGCTCTCAGCATTTCTTTTTCAGACCCCATCTATATCGAATTACTGAAGTCATCTAGGTAATAACTTGAAAGAAAATAGGCTAATTCAGTGAAAGATGTTGAAATTGCAATCAGCCCTTGAAAGAGTGAGTGATATCAGGGAGAAGTAACAGATGGTGGTGGTGCCTAATCTTTCAGCCTATTATTTTACCACATGGGGGTCTATGCCGCAGAATTTCATGCTGAAAATAAAAGAGAAATTAATCATTGTGTGACAATACATTAGTTAAATAGCTCTGTTGCAGTGACATTTTCCTCCATCTAGAAACCATATGCAAGAGTATAGGCTCCAAAACAAGATTCAGCTGCATGTGGGCTGTTTTTGTGGTGACAGACATCACATGACTTCAGAGGAAAAAGAGCTACGCCATTTAGTTTGCACGGAGAAAATGAATTTTCTGGCTGTGTTAAGGAGTCTGTGAAAGGAAACCCACATACAAATACCCCATGGACTATAATAGGAAATGATACTTTCTTGTGGAATTGAATAGAGAATTACATCACATGCATAGTCCTCTATAGGATGATTAAAAAGAGAAATTATTCCATTCTGTGTTATGCCAACAGTCTCTTAGCTGGCCTTTCTCTACTGGAGGCAGGAGTACTTAAATAGTTGCAAGCCTTTATAAGTAATCTGTATTCAACTACAGTAAAGATCTATAAATTTATATATTAAATTCCTATCAAACTTCATAGGTTTTTCTACAGGATAAATGCCCCAAGAGCAGCTGTAGCTATCCTATTTCTCCTGTAAATGTTTCCTTAGAATGCTGTTAAGGTAAGGTCATTTCTCTGTTGATAAACCAGAACTAAGGTACTAAACTTCTAGTTAACTTTCTTGCTAGCTGTCTTCTCTGTAGTTAAATGTGGTAAGGAGAAAGAATAGCTCCAAAGCACTCTTGGCTCAATTTGACTACCTGAGTGTGTTTCTGAACTCACTCAGCCTTTATGTGGTTGTATTAGGCACAATAAAATTGATTTTAAAAATAAATATTGGGCAATGCAGGTTCGATATGGTCATGGCTAGAGAGAAGAACAGGATAGGTGGTTCATCTTGAGCATGCTCCAAGCCCCCCAGCCATACCCATCCATCAGCATGCAGGGAAAATATCTGAGAAGGGATCAGGAATTGGTGTATCCATTCTCTAAAGGATCTGACCTTTTAGTTGACTCAAGTAGAGAAAACCTTTCTCAGAACAGAAGATGACTAAGTGGCCCAGTTGTGTTACTAATCTATAGCAGCTTGATGTGAATTGTGGCCAGGAAGCCTTCAAATTGTTCCTTGCTCCAGACATGCTTGCTCCCTAAACTAGCTGTTCACCCTTTACCTAGCAAACCATCATCAATAAGTCCTTGAAGTGCTTCATCATTGATGTTGCTGTCCCAATGTGCCATGGAGAGAAGGACACACATGATTAAGGAAAAGACAGTCCTGTTCTGTAGACCCTACTGTTACGATTGCTGAGAAACATCATCTATTTAATGCTTTATTCTTATTCTATCTGCACGGATTTTGCATATGAAAAGTAAGTTGATGTTGTACTGTATTCTTAAAGCACAGCTCAGGTTTGTAACAGAGGCCAAACCCCCTCTTATTATAATGCGTAGGATCTTGAGCTCTCGTTTTGCCCGGTTTGGCCTCAGCCTGACCATCACAAATGCTCTGAAAATGTCATGGTCTGTGAGATTCTGCAAGGTCAGACTCCCAGCTGCACTGTAAATACAGCTGTCATTAATGGTTTCGAGGCGCATGCCTACGCAATGGAGTTGGAGCAATAAGAAAGCTAGAGGTCAGAAGTTAGCCATGGAATTTTGAGAGGCTAAAGAGAAGCAGAGGTGAAGTTTGCATCTCAGAAAAATTGTTTCTCTTTGTATCTTTGACTCCTGCTCTGCAGAAAGAGCTTTTTCCTGTGTGTATGTAGAGAAATATGTGCAATTTGCCAATGTATTTCACACCTCAAGTGCTGATTGAAATAATGTAGGGATCTATCACATTTTATGGTGCTGCAACTGACCTCTGTGAACGAGTCCCCTTAGAACTTCTCCTGTGCCTCTGTCTTCCCTTTCTCTGAGGCCAGACAAGGGACACTTTGTAACCTCGAGTCCTCTGAGTAGAAGGAAATTTGGGAGAAAGGCCAAAGAATAAAAATCATCACGTAAATAACAATCAATGCTTAAAAAAAATTGCTCAGATTAGCCTAACGTTGTGGTTAGTGGTTAAACCAGACATGACTGTATCCTTTTTTCACTTAGCTTTCTTTTAAAACAGCTCCCTCTGTAACCCAGTGTGCTTGATCAGATTTTATGTTACTAATCACGGTGTAGACCAGGCGCTGCGTTTCAAATCAAGGAGTTCAAGTGTGTTGAACCATAAGATGGCTCCCATTAAATTATTTGGGGACAGAAACTGTAAGATGAATCTGAAGAGTTTTTAGTGTTCCTTTTTTGTCTTGCATTCCCTGGATTAATGCACTCTTCTTTTGGTGTTTCCTGAATTTCTGTTGTCTTTATTCTCCTTGTCAGCATCGGCAGTGATTTTACTCTGAATTCAGGTAGAGATGTAAGTATTTATTATAATAATAATCAAAAAGAAACCAAGCAACAACTTGACAAACGTGGGATCCAAGCTGTACTTTCAGTTTAGGAGAAGAGACAATTTTAGCTAGAAGACATCATCTGTTTAGTACTCACCAACTTTTTAGACACAGTGACATTGAATACTTAAGAGCATGCTCTCACACAGAAAGCCTGATCTGCTGAGCATGCAGGCAACCTCTTCCATTTCCCAACGGGACACTCAAACAGCATTGTGAATCTTTTCCTCGTGTTTTTTGAAGGGCTTGATCACACAAGCAGAACCGCACAAAGTGTCTGCAGTGGTGCACTGAACCTTCCTGCTGGTTCCTAGAAAGCAGCTAGGAAGGAAAAAGAAACGTGTGAGCAGTTTGCTCACACTTCAGTATAAGTCTGCCTATTGTGGTTGTGAAGTGTACTGAATAGGCAGAAGCTGAAATTACAGTCTTGTCATCAAAATAGACTGATTCATGGTTTATATGCAGCTAATTGCTTACTACTTAACCCGCTTTTAGCTACATCCCCCATATGCAGCCTGTTTCAGTCTTTAAATGCTTTCAAGTGAGTTGAGGAATATTAATTTGTCCTTCAACCCAGAAGGGTGCCCAATTGTTGGGTCAGCTGTCAAGAAAGGGAAAATAGTCATCTGCACCAGAGTGCTTGCTTTCTTCCATTTGATCAGTTTACAAATGATCAATCAAAACAAAAGTCTTCCTACAAGCAGGCAATTCTCCATGTTTGGGACTCCACATTATTTAACTCAGTGCATGCCTTTTGTGAAGTATTGTTTGCCATTATTATGTATTATTTATTCAGTAACAGCCCCTGAATGAATTAACTGAAACTCTGCCTTAACTTGTATGATCAGAGTTTGTAATTCAAACAGGAACATTCAGGCCCTATATTATTTAGGGAAGGGTAGTTTACTACTTCACATTTATAGAGCCTTGGTTCTCCTGTGCCCTATTATCACAGAGGTCTTCTACTAGCATGACCAGGAAGTTACCTCACATCCATTCCTAAAAGAATCCAGACTCTTGCAGCTTGAACATGAAATTACAGCTTCTGCAGTTCTATAAGAACATACTGTGACTTTCATCTTAATAATACAGTGTATTTGGAACCCATTGTGGACAGTTGGGCAGCTGCTGGAAGTCGGTGCATCGCTCTCAAAGCCAAATGAGTTTACCGTGAGGGTGATGAGGCGCTGGTACAGGGTGCTCAAAGAACCTGTGGTTGCCCCATCCCTGTCAGTGTTTAAGGGCAGATTGGAAAGGGCTTTGAGCAACTCAGTCTGGTGGAAGGTGTCCGTGCCCATGGCAGGGGTTGGAACTGGATGTACCTTAAGATCCCTTCCAACCTAAACCATTCCATGATTCTGTGATTCACTTGTTAGCAGCGTTCCGTGTGTTCTGTGATTTTGGAGCATGTCCTGATGATGGTTTCAAAGAGATGTTCCTTGCTCAGTCTGTTTGAAACTCTCAACTGCTGAATCAAGGATGAATAAAGAAAACTAATATGTACTTCCTCGTTCAGCACTGTCAACCAGAATGTTTGAAGTACTTCTGGGTGATGGTAGTGGCATTTAGGTAAGAGGCCTGTTACAGGTGACCTGGTTGCTCTCTGGAGGACCTGCATGCTTGCAAAATCAAGCCGGTTGTCCTTCTCATCGAGGGAAGCAACGCTTCCATGTTTCCTCTCAGTAAGTTACTTCTGTGTTGGTAAATGCCATTATTTACATCTCTTTATGAAAATTTGCTCAGTTAAAGCTTTAAATATCTCTTAGGAATTTGATCTGGGCAGCTGATACATAGCTTGGCTCTACAGAGATGCAAGCCATGGGGCAAAGGTTCAAGAAGCCTTTGCTTGTCTTCAACCTCCTCAACTTTCGTGCATGTGCACAATCAGCGTTTGTTCTTAATGAGGTTGTAGCTGCCCTGAAGCTAGGAAGCATGCTGGGTGGAAAACCCAGCATCGGCACTCAGGCTGAGCACTGGGGCTGGCTGCATACACTGTGACCTGTCAAAGAGTAGGTGTATTGCAGTTTGAAAGCCCATGGTCCCTCAGGGATTCTGACCCATGCTGTGCGAAAATGAAAGATGAATTTTCTAAGCACAGGCTTGCTCTCAAAGGAGCACGGAGGTCAGTTTCACAGTACTGCATGCAGCTACTGCTGTAAATCAGAATGCTTTCCAGGGGCCTCCGACTGTGTTACAGCTCTTCTGCTACTACTCCTGGAATATTACTGGAGGGGAAGGCAGTAACTTACACAAGGTCTATGATCTTATAGAAGTTGCTGCTCAGAATCCACCTACATGGAAGCCCTTTTGGGATACAGAACTTTGGGTTCTACATGAGTAATCAAAATCTCTACCTCTTTCTGTGTTGGCTTGACTGACTGTTACAGATGAGAATAATGAGGGGAAGATCTTGTCTGCCTAAAGGCAGGACTTCTGTTGTTCCTTGTCTGAAATCATAAATAAACAGTTGTCTGATAATTTACAGGGCTAATTCAGCATGATGGAGCTTTTCATATACCTCACTGAGTCCTGCTAATAGCATCTCAGACCTAAAGCTTTATTGCTTTAGCAGTCAAAAGTGCAAAAAAGCAACATAAGGGGAAAAAAAGCAATTAATTTTTCAAGATGAATCACAGTAGCAGTAGTGTCTATCTATGTGCCTCTTGTGTTAATGTACAATCTGATTTTCTAATTTTAAATTCATTTTGAATCCTGCTTCTTTATGCTCTGTGAAATTCCTGGTCATGACCTCTCCTTCTTGCGTAATTACTGCTAATGAAGAGCTTAAAATGCCTCATTGGGTTGGAAAGCTATTTAAATACTTGTTATCCAGCCCGAAGTCTGAATTCCCTTTTGTCTTTGGTGCATTTTTGCATAGAAGGACAAGTCATGAGTGCTAACAGACTGGGTGCACTTGAGAATTGGTCCAGCTATCAACTACAGGTAGAGGGTGAGCTTGGGCCTCAAAGCAGCCCGTGCTCCCTTCATTTGCTGAAGTAATATGCTAGCAAAGGCAAGACTTTGCAGTATGTGGGGAGGGGAAAATGGCATTGCTGCTGTGAACTTACTTTCCCTTTTTCACCAGCAGTGTTGCCTCTTTTTACGCGACTCAGTCTCATATGCGTGAGGGCTACACCCGAGCAATGAGAAATACATAAGGTAAGCAGGCAAGTCTTCGGTGAAGCTGTCTTGATTTACTGCTTTTGTACAAGGTTGAAGGAGTGGAGCGTGTGGCCTAGAACATTTTCTTCAGCTGTCCATGACCAAAACTGGAGCAAACCACTTCTGTCGAGAGTTAAGTCTTGAGTCTTGGATCTGTAGATCTGATTTACAAGATCTGAAAGCTTTACCTGGTTTTGTTTCTAGTAAAAGGGTGTTCAGGCATAATCTCTGGGCTCCAAACCTGACTGAAGGAGTGTTTGGGTGGCTCAGATGCCTGAGAGTGGCCTTTGAGAGCCTGATCTGCTTCCATACAGGCGTCCTGTGTAACCTTTGGTGTACTGCTCAGTCTCTCTGCACCTAGTTTTTCATTTATTCCAAAGGCATGCTTCCCTGCTTCTGGGAGAACTGTGAGGGTAAATACCTAACAGGTTTCTGTAGCGTCTGAGACTTTCTGAATGGGGGTATTGTAGAGAGGTGAGAACTGTTTGATTCAAAGAGGCTGTAGGGACATGTCAGAAAAGCCCATATTCTAAACATTAGTCCAGTTGGGAAGCTTTTGACGTCTGTATGGTATAGGTAGGTTTTCAGCATGGTTCCTGCTGCTGATAAAGCATTCCGGTCTTGGTTCTGATCTTCTCCCAGATGAGAAGCTGGGGATAATGATGTACCAGTGAGCTTTACTCATCTCATATTTAGTTAAAAACTGAGGTAGAGGACAAGGGATTGGCTGAAGCTATGACAACTGATTCCTGCAGCTTCTCCAAGAGTTGGGCAGGTAGAGATTGTACCCATCTTCCCCCACAGATAATAGAAATGAAAAATCAGGAGTGGCTGGAGAAGCCAAACCTCCTGATTTTGAAGGAAAAGGTACCTTGGGAAGGAGGAGCTAAGGAACTTGGTTTTGTTTAACTGCATGTTCAGACAAGATCCAAGAAAATCGGCTGGGACAGGAGACAGACCGACAGGCTGGTTGTCTCCAGTGGTCCAAAGGAAAAATCATAAACCTCAAGAGTGAGATTGAGGCCATCTTTAGGACTTTGCTCTGGGCCCAAGGATAGTCCGCTTTGCTGAGAGAACAGAAACAATGTGCCTATTTTATTGATCCACAGCCTTACATCTCACATGCACTTGTCTTTTATTGAAGACCCCTTCCCAGAGCGCCTTCAGTACCCTCTGTGATGGAGTCTGTGCCCCTCAACTCTCATTTTGGCTGCAGGGTTGTTTGTAAGTTGACAGACTTGAGCTTTGCCATATGGGGTGTGTAAGCCTCAGCTTGGTGGGGAAGAGGAGAGAGTTATCACGGGGGCTTTGGGGCCTCACATGGTGACTGTGCTCCCATTTATGGGGAAAGAGACCCTGTACCTTCAGGGAACTGGTCAGGCCTTGGGAGGACTTTGGACATGAAGGGAAGAGCCCATTGATCACCATCAACCTTGTGAGAGCCTGGATGAGGGGAAATACATTTGTTGGGGAAGGTGAGGGGGATGGCAGCATGCAGGAGCACCTGGTATGAATACAATCTTGAGTCATGCTTACTGTGCAATGAACCCTTTGGCTCCAACTTATTTTTGCCTGGCAGTAAAGGAGAATCAGCCCTACTAACTCAGGCTGGCCACCCACCTTTTGCTCTCATCTGACTGAGTCTGTCATCTGGCTGAGTCCTCCGGCTCCATGAATTTCATAACATGGAGTGCAGTCTGGTTTTCACCTGAGAATCTCAGAATTTATTGGAAAAGAAGTACATTTTTGGCCTTTACCTAGACATACTTAAGTTGGGGCTGTTCAGCCTGGAGAAGAGAAGACTGCGTGGAGACCTCATAGCAGCCTTCCAGTATCTGAAGGGGGCC